>JAECUM010005528.1:0-14915 GCA_016617855.1 Megalonaias nervosa
TTTGATTGATCCAAACAAAGAATGAAAGTGACCTCATTAAAAACCTGACCAATACATGTGTCAGCTAAAGGAATATTTTCCTTACCAAAATCATTCGCAAGAGCTTTCTTTGCCATAGCTCTAGTAACTGCACATGCTGGGTATAAAACAGGGAATTCTTTTTCAATAGGATCAACTTTCTGATCCAAACAGTTACAAGTGGATTAACCACAACCTTGTCTCCAGCTAGGTCGTTGCCTAGTAACAAATGAATGCCCTCAACGGGTGAAAAAGACACTATAGCGACTGTCACAGGTCCTGAAACTAAGTCTGATGACAAATTTACAGAATGGAGAGGAACATTAACAAAGCCGCACTCTACTTTCTCCATAATAAAATCAGACTGGGGTTTATTAGACCCAACAAATGTATTGCTTTCAATACATGACTATGACCTTGATCTCTTAGAAATAAGAGCATTTGGGACAGGTCTATCTTGATTCTGATGCTTATATTTCAATTTGAAGCAATCAGAAATAACGTGTTCTTTCTTCTTGCAATAGGTACACGTAGGAAGAGACAAGGATTTTGAATCAAGTTTATCAGAAGCTTGATTTTTAAAAGTTGTTCCAGACTGAGTTTAAGAAAGAGTCGTATTAGGCTGAAATACCTTTTTAACAGAAGACTGCTGAGTGAAAGACTTGCCTACAACAGAAACTTAATGAGTTAAGAAATACTTATCAGCAGCACGAGCAGCATTTTCCAAGGTTTCGATCTTATGCTCTTCAAGATAAGTCTTAATGTCGCTATGGACACAGTTCTTGAACCCTTCAAGTAATACAAGTTGTTTGAGACTTTCATAATCATGTTCAACTTTCTCGGCTAAGCAGCATCTATCAAATAACTGCTCTATTTCTCTTGCGAATTCCACATGAGTTTGTCCAGTATCTTTTTTAAAGTTCTTGAATTTTTGCCGATTAGCCTCAGGGACTAACTCATAACCCTTAAAGATGCATTCCTTAACCAGATCATAGTCAGCACTTTGATGAACTGACATTGAATGGTAAATATCACTAGCTTTACCGATTAGTACACATTGTAGTAATTGAGTCCAAAGCTCCCTTGGCCATTTCAAATTTTCAGCAACTTTTTCAAAACGAGGAAAATATTTGTCTACTTCTTTTTCTCTAAAAGGAGGCATTAACCTGATATTTTTTTGTAATATCAAAACTTGAATTTGTATATGAAGTAGGAATGTGCTTTTCACTTGCCAGCTCTATTTCTTTCATTCTAATTTGAAATTCCCTTTCATCCTTCTCTCTTTGCAATTGCATCTCTCTCTCTCTCTCTCTCTCTCTCTCTCTCTCTCTCTCTCTCTCTCTCTCTTCTAATTGCAATTGTTTATCTTTCTTTCTTTCCTGTCTCTCTCTCTCCTCTTTCTCAAATTGTAACTGCATTTGTTTCTCTCTTTCCTTTTACTCAAATTGCAACTGCGTTTGTTTCTCTCTCTCCTCTTTTTGCAATAGTATTTGTTTTTCTTCTTTCTGTAACTGCATTTGTTTTTCGTCTTTATCTTTCTGAAGTTTCAGCTTCCTTAACTCTAATTCCGTCTTGTATTTTAATTTCAATTCCTTTACTTTTTGTCAGAGTCTGATACAGAAGTACTGATCGAAACCAAAACACTTTTATCGAAAGCATTCTTTTCTACCAAATACTGGATCAAAATGTTTTTTATTTCTTGCTTCGTTAAGGAAGATTTTGCCTCAGAAAGATTATATTTTCTGGCAAGTTCAAGCAATTCATCTTTTTTCAAACAATCCAACTGCTCCTGAGTAGGACTAGAAAGAAAAGTCTCCACTTTTGATGACATTGTGAAAAAGCCTGTTGATTTCACAAAAGATTTCAAACAAAATGTGAAATAATGCTTGGGATTTAAAAACGTCTTAAAACTAGGGGAAATTAAATTTCAAAAAACATTTAGCCAAAATTCATATATTCCAAGGACGAGAACCCCAATTTTCTTCTGTTACGTGTCTTGGCTCGTACAAAGTAACAAAGAAATGAGTGAAGCCAATAAGCTTTGTAAAATCTAACAAAAATGATTTATTTCCCTAGAAAACAAGATAAAAATATGATAAAGGACTTACGGTTTGTGAATCTAATCCAAAAATTAATCCTGGAATTTAAGAATAAAAGTCCTATCACTAAAAAGTTCTAAATGAATCAAAGTTCGAATCCCGATGAAGTTCCAAGATGGAAGGCGTTGACGTCTTCTATACACTGGTTAATGTTGTCGTGTCAACAGTTCCTTGTTGAATTTTATGAATCAAGAATAATATTCCGGCTTTAGAATTCCGAATAATTTCCAATAAATGTCTTTGTCTAAGAAATTTGATGAAGAACACTTATATATGTTTCCCAGAGAAATTAATTACTAACTCCGAAAACTAGAAAAACTTAACTCAAACTGGTCACAACACAAAATACCTTTGAGCTCCGAAGGTATCAATTTACTACTAAATTAAATCATTGTAAAACGTTAGTTTTAAACGCAGTTTTAGATCACGTGACGGGGTCACGTGGTCAATTAGTTCGAATGGCGTAGTAAGAGCATAGGCCAGCTGACAAGTACGCCATGGACGAATTTGATTCTACCTAATGAATCTTACTATAAGATTCAATAAAAAAAAAAAAGAAAAAGTTGTTTACAATAGAGCTGACACGCAAGTCAAATATGACCTTGACAACGACCAATGATTTTCACTCTAGGACAGAAATAATAAAAATTGTTTACTAACTCTGAATCAGGTCCTGAACTAGGTCAGCTAAAAATGCAATGTAGGAATAGGAGTTATTTACTGAACTGAACTGAATTTTCCGAACGAATGTTAAATCCAGTGAATAAAGTTATCATTACAATAACATGTTGTGAAATAAAAATAAAATAAAAAATTTTAAACTAACACAAAAGTAATTAAATTACAAATTTATAACTATATATATATATAACCCAAAGACCCGAGATAAATGACCTTTTCTGCAGGATTAAGGACGAATCTATAAAGAGTTAAACCCTATGACAACAGATCTTTATATTACGGTATATTATCTTATTTTATATTTATCTTTATTCTCTCGCTGGTTTGACATCGCACTACCTACTCAAGGTCCCTCATAGAATTTCAAAATGGCGCATTGTCCAGTTCACAAATGAGCAAAGTTTCCTAGCCGCTCTTATGAAGTGTGCACGGGTTATTTTTTATTACTTGAATGACGAGACTCTGGTTTTAGCAAACATTTTGGTAAAACTATATCATTGATTACGTTTATCCTAAAACGGCTGTATTCTTATAGATCTTTGCTTAAATAATGTTAGTACAGAGATTATGGATTTCATCAAAATGTGTCACTCACATCGCAAATTTATGATGATATATGCAAGCATTTTGAAACTCCTAAGAATATTCTGTCTGTCCTTGTTCGGAAAACCTGTGAAATGCTCATCTATACAAAGCAATTGACCTTTAGAAACGAAACACCTTTTCCAGAATTGGGTGTCAAATAAATGCATTAACATTTTAACAATTTTATGAAAGACGGTTGTAATTTTTAAACAAAAAACGGGATTCAACAGCGCTGAAGGAATCAACATTTTTGTTTTGCATGGCTAGATGACGAAACACATTTAGTTTCAACACCTTTATTTCTTCATAAAATCTGATTCTATGACATCAGTTCGTTCATTTCTCTTGTTTATATTTAATAAGTTAACTGTGCATACTTTCCAGGAGTATTTTCCCTTAACCAATTAAAAGCTAAAACCATATACATTGTACAGTCACTGGTAGTCTGCTGCTTGTGAAACGGGTGTCCTTCAATAAGTGCCACTACTTACAACAGACAGTTAAAAAAAAATGCAGCATTTATTAGAAAAATCACCTTTTCTCCCATTGATCTTTTACGTCGTGTGATTGCAGATTTCCTTGCCGGACCAGTGACCTTTCCGGCATACTAAAAAAAGTTATTTTCATTTATGAAGTATTGTTTCTTATAGTTGTTTAAGAATTAATATTTTTTCCAACAAAACCACAATTTATATTCATATGCTATGTAGGATGTATGTGTTTTGTGTATGTAGCTTGTAAGGCCATGTGAACGTATTGTATGACCCTCCATCTAGTTCATGCCTCGGACGCCATCGTTTTATTGAACTTAATTTAATAAACAACTGGTCCAAATTCAATCATGCATAGTGTACTAATTGTTGTCAACTATATTAGTTCTAACGATGTATGATTCTTTATACATAGCCTTGGTTATTTGCTTGTGTGCGTTTCTTTACTGCTTGGTTTGCTTTACTTTAGCATTCTTTCACTCATTGGACATGTTTACGTTTTTAATCATTCATTCTTTCTCTTTGTTCAATAAATGATATATTCGGATAATTGAAATAGTCACTTAGGATTGGGAAGCAGGGTGACATCGTTTATATATACGTTTCACTATTTCAAAAGAGATTGATTACCTTACAGCTATTTGGCATATAATCAAATGCTATACTGTTTGACTGAGACTGATATACGACCACATACAAGCATATTGAGCTTTGTTAACGTTTGTTCCAAATTCATTAAAAATGAATAAAAATCAAATTTGGCTACTTTCAAGGTTGGTCACTCTCTCCATGTGTATTGCAGTTGACGAGGATTCAGAACATTGTTCGATTCAGTCATATTCAATACCTTATCATTCACTCTGTGTTAACGAGTAGGACATTCTTTTAAGTATCAATCAGTGGATCTTCAGCTGGCTCCCGTCACAGCTAATTTCCATGATTCTATCGTAGAAAAAACCTGTATTTGGACCACGTATGTTACATCCTAGATACATCGGACTATTACCAAAAAGTGCAATCATTGTCGGTTTTTCAGGCAACCAATGTCGTTCAAAATTTAGTTTAAACCAATAGACTGTCATCTCGAACTTGAACTATAAATGCTTAATATTCAGTTAATGCCGCATTCATATCAAAATATAATCACAACTTCAAGTGTAAAATGAGGGTTTTGCAGACAAAAATGCTTTGTTAAAAAAACTTTCAAGGCTTTGGAAAACATTTCTTCGCCTATCAGGTAGAACGTATGTATGTAATTCGTGTTTTATTAGTCATTTATGGTGATTTGAAATGAAATAGATCACCATCCTTAAAGTGACAACTAGAATGAGCAATAACTTCAGAGACAACAGCAGGGATGTGAATCTTTGCAAGGAAGTACAACAGTAAATGAAGAGAAGCTAACATAAATGCACTAATTCCTTCTTGTCCAAGAAGAAAACATGCACATAAACCTCTGAGTTGACTCCTTAAACACATAATTGGGAAGTTTAGTTTATTGACCTGTAAGGATTGTGACCAGTACGGTCTGAATATATGATCATCAAGGTGTAAAGACATTTGGCATGTGCTCTCCTCTACATATATTGAGGTTCTTTCAAAATACACCTGCAAGTTTGGAGATTTTGTTTTGAAGGTTGAAATAAGCAACACGTAAATTGTTTATTCTAATGGCAGCTTATCGTATTATTCTGTCGATTAGCGCTTACCATAATGTAACATATGCACTGCGAAAAGGTAGAATTCATTAAACGTGGATACAGTAACCGTAGTAGTAGTAGGGTTATACGGCACATCAGCACAATAATGGTTATATTGTACCAACTAAATGCACATTTCGAACAGTGTTATAATGAATTCCACAAATATTTAGAAGATAATCCCTTCATACATCAAGTGCAGCAAGATAAAATGTAAATCGTAAAGATGATAAAACTCAACTAAATGTAAATAAAATAAAAGATAATGGTAACAAATATAACATCCTTGAAACATATGGTCACAATTTGTTATATAAACCGCATTCCCTCATAAAAGCCAGTATTTTATCAGGTGATACATTTGTGTATAGTTTCTTCATACAATTCTTGTCCAAATACATCTATTCCACAGCTGGAAGTCGCCACACTGAACTAAGAACGTGTTCCACGGTCAGTGGACACCGGCAGGGAATGCACTTTAGTCGAGGTTTACCCATTAGGAGGTATGCATGAGTCAGGTAGTTGTGTCTGATGCTCTGTATGCACAATACCGTCTCATTTCTGCCACTTTCCCTATATGAGGGGTGCCACTCTCCAAAAGCAGGTTTGTCGGTCTTAAAATTGCTCGTGATTTTTCCGTTCATGGTTTGCTAATTTATATAACATTTGAAGTCCTTATTGTTACGTATATGTAATTTAATTACTTGTGCGTTAGTTTTAAATTTTTTATTTTATTTTTATTTCATTACATGTTATTGTAATGATAACTTTATTCACTAGATGTGACATTTTTCCGGAAAATTCAGTTCAGTTCTGTTTTGACCTGGTAAATAACCGGTATTGCTACATTGTATTTTTAGCTGACCTAGTTCCGGACCTTGATTCAGAACTGGTAAACAACTTTTTTTATTTCTTTCCTAGAATGAAAATCATTGGTTGTAATCAAGGTCATACTTGGCTTGCGTGTCAGTTCTATGTAAACAATTTTATTCAGTCTTATAGATTCGTTCAGTAGAATCAAATTCATCCATGGCGTAAGTGACAGCTGGTCTATTGTGTTCCTGCGCCATTCGAATTAAGTGACCACGTGACCCCATCATGTGATCTAAAATTGCTGGTTAAAACTGACGTTTTATAGTGATTTAGTCAGTCGTAATTCATATCTTCGAAGCTCAAAGGTATTTCTGTTGTTGCCAGTTTGAGTTGAAAGTTTTATTTAAAATAATTCATTTTCCCTGGAAATATCTAGTGTTCATCAGAATTCTTGGACAAAGACATTTATTGGAAATATTTGGAATTCTAAAGCCGGAATATTAATTTTAGTGATTCAACAAGGAACTGTTGACACGATAATACAAAACAGGTTATAGAAGACGTCATCGCCTTCCATCTTGGAACTTCATCGGGATTCGAACTTTGATTCATTTAGAACTTTTTAGTGATAGGACTCATATTATTAATTCTAGGATTATTTTGGATTAGATTCACAAACCGTAAGTCCATTTTCATATTTTTTTACCTTGTTTTCTAGGGAAATAAATTATTCTGTTAAAATTTACAAAGCTTGTTGGCTTCACTCTTTTCTTTATTACTTTTGTACAAACCTAGACATGTAACAGTATATATACTGCTCTGTTCAAATGGAGTGACCCAAGGCAGCTCTGGATACCTTATTGGACCTTTTATTACCCTTTGTGTGCCCCAGCAACGAACAGTATGGAAATATTTCCAGGAACGTTTGAAAACACTATGTTCTGCAATATAAGGGACATTAATAGGTCATCATATTAAAAATTCTTTAAAGCCGTCAGTGCGGAAAGCGAATCCGAAAAAAAATGAGAAGAGAATTTAACGTTGTTCAAATCATTGGGTATGACTGTAATTTCGACGGTAATATCTGAGTCTTTATCTGGTAACCAGCTCGAGATGCTGCACTGGTGTGATGTAATATTAGCTCCAGTTTTTCCATCCTTCGAACTACGGTCGTGGTTTTGGCCTGCAGAATTGTTTAGTGTTTCCAACACTGATGTTTACCTGTTAATAAGCGACGACAAATTCGTATTCCAGATGGTGGAAGGAAGTGTGATTCCTGAGTGTTCTAAAGTTTGATATTTGAGATTAAGTCTCCATCATTGGGGGTGGGTGGGGGTGGGTGGGTGGGTGATGGATTAAATCTTAGTTTGGTAGAATACTGAACAACCAGTTTTTATCTGAGATAAAGTGATGGTTCCTTTGTATCTGAAGAGGTTGTTTTAAATGCTCCTTCACACCGACTAAATCTCTAATTGCTTATCCGATCAAGCATCAGCGAGTAAGATTTGCAAAGATTATCTCCTTTAAACTCTTTTCACGGTTGCTTTCTATGGAATTTTGAAGTGCAGTTGCAAATACAAGAAACAGTAAATATCTCCAATGATAATTCATGTCCATTAATATCTTTTTGAATTTGAAAAAACCCTGAAATTTGGAGACATCGGATAATCTTTTCTCAAGAATTTTGCAACAAACAACAACAGACTCCTGGTTGGCTTGTGATTAATGTTGCAAGCCCCTGCTTAAGAACTGGATAACGTTTTATGTTGTGAGGTATTTTTCAGCTCGTGTCTTAGTTAAAACGATTAATATAGAATTCTGAGATCCTAAGGATGAAGATGAAATCGTGTAAGTATGCCGGCTTGGAACTAAACGCACTTTTTATTGTTCCTTTCATTTACATTTGGGGAACAAACGACAGTGTGTATAGTACAAAGTAAGGAGTAACAATCACCACCCCAACGTTCCCTGTTCAACGTTACATCATTGTTTGAAGATGTAATCTTTATTTTCTTTTTATTATATATGGCTTAACAATTCGTGCACCATGTCAACGCAAACAATTGGTGCATCACTTCAACACCGATATATGGTTAAGCAACATTTGTTTAAATGATAGTATCTGTTATACACTTATAACTGAACAAAGTTAACTTGTTTTCAAATCTAAGGATGAGGTTAAGTAAACACAATCATAGTTAAAAAGTTTCTGGAGTTCTATTCCTCTTGATTAGACCCGTCTGCTTTAAAAGTACTGCCTTGGTAAAGTTGCGCGCTACATTTTTGGCATTTTGTATGGTGTTTGATTTTTAAACAAAAATCGTTTTCCAGGTTCCTTTCCCAGGTTTTTCCCACTGGCCAACTTAGTCATTGGTGTAATTTGGGATATAGAGTGTACAGCTTGATTTTGGTTTAGATGTGCACCTTTCGAAACACTGTTAGCTCCGCATGGTCTATTTTCACTTCGTTTACTTCAAAGGTAAATTGCATAGATATGAGCCGACAACTTTTATTACTTTTTATATATTTTATAATTCACTCATTGCACTTCAGAAACTGCTATTTTTTAATCTGGCCAAATTAATTTTCCCTAGTTTAATAACTGATCGAGCATATCTTGAACTAGCTGATGCTCATTTTGCAAACACATGGTAACATAGGTTCCATGACTACCACATCTAAACAAAATGTCAGTGACTGTACCTGAAAATAGCATATAGGTACGCCAACATTCTCTCCATTGCATTTTGCCAATGCAACCAACCACACCTTATACCGACCGATGCCTGTCTCAGAAGTATATAATTATCGTTAGAACGCTACCATAAGAGTCATATCATATAGGTATTATTTAATTTTGGTTGCATAGATAAAACATTTAAGTCTCAAGTATTTAACCCATCTTTTGAATAATTCTCATGTCATGTGTGTCTTCCACAAAAGAGTATTCATTAGTAGCAAACTCCAGTACAAGTCCCACCCCATGATCCAAAGTGAGCTGTTTTGAAAATCTATATTGCATTAGCTGATATAGCAACCAATATTATGCTAAAAAGACAAGAACACAAAATTTGCGATATTTATCACTCTGTTTTCCCGAACAGAGTTTACAATTTGAATATGGATGGAACAGAAAAGGTTCACAGAGGTCTAAGAGTAAAATATTTGCTAATTATTCTAAAACTAATATATAGAAGAAAGTGAATCTGCTTTGTCGTCATTTTTCCTTGATTTTATTACAAATAAATGAAAAGATATATTTTTGGCATACTGTTCTTTCCTTGATCCAGCAGTTTAAAAGTTAAGATTATTTCACTTTGTGTCCTAAGACTTCTAATTTCCCCATAATTAAGGTTATTTCATACACAATACTGTGTCACAAGTTAGTAGTGAAGTTCATAAATTTTAATAACAGTATCTGCCTAATGTTCACAGAACAATATAGTGTGCATATGAATGCAGGTTTTAAGGCTAAAATGTTTGTGTACGTTGCTTAATGTGTGCAGTATATAAAGTATTGAACAACTAGCTTTTGCAAGTTTTATGTTGTTCTAGGCTCACAGTACATGGTATGTAGTAAAGCACGAGTTACATACGTGAGGTTTAACAAGAACTATACATACAGACTTGCTTAACCAAGCATTCTTGCTACAAGATTACAAGATGTGAAAGCAATACAAATTTCATTTGCACATTCTTGGACCCTGTAGAGATGAACGAATTCCCTAACTGTTAGTATACCTTCATAGTTTCTGTAATTTTATTTTGCACAATTTGAATATATTATTATCCGGAATTTGAAATCCTTAGTTATGACATTTGACACCTATTGGCGTGAAGCTATTCATTTATTTAGTGTCACTGATTTTAATTGTAGACATCTTATCTACCTTGGTGGAGTAATGAAGCGCAATTTCTAATTGCAATAAAAGGTTTGCATATTAATTGTATTAATGTTATGAATTAATGTTGTGAGCATTATGGATGATTTAGTACCTAATTAAACATGATAGTGTATTCATAGGTGACCTCCTTGTTTGGTTGTCAGTGTATTAGGATGTCGCCTGTGTAGATCCGGAAAGTCTCACTGTTATACCATGTCATCAGTATCGACCTGACAAGCAAGTATGATGCGTAATTCAAATAAAGAAACTAGCCTTTCTCCGTGTGAAGTCAGGGGAAAAATCCCGTTTGAACGTGAATTATCCCATGTATGGGTGTAGACGTCTATCTGGTGTGGGCACGTACACTTCAGTCTTGTATGAACGTATATTATTCCAAGCGTGGGTCCTATCTATCTTGTGCGGACTTGCACAATACAGTCCAGTTTGGACGAGCATTTTTCCATGTGTGGTGCATACGTCTGCCTGTGTGGATGACAATTGTAATTCCGTCCTGTGTTGACATGTATTACTCTCTGTGTGCGTAAAAGCCAGAGCATGGAACAATATTAACTTTTGTGAACATAGAACACTTGATACATTTTTCATTAAGCGACCCGATATCAATAACTTATCAATATCGGTCGCTTAATGAAAAATGTATCAACTGTTCTATGTTCACAATAGTTAATCTTGTTCCATGCTCTGGCTGTCACGCACACAGAGAATAATACATATATTTCAAAGTAACTGTTACTTTGAATTATATGTGGTGATTTTATATTTTGATTGTTTTATTAAATGCGGTGTTGTCAGTGTAAACGTGTAATAGTTTGCTGCACATTAAATATTGTTATAATTGTTTTTGTATGGAGTTGGTACTTACTCCCCTTGGGCATAGATCCACAAACAGGCTTATTGTAAATTACAATGGTTAACGTGCTACGTACTTGTACAAGGCATATTGTAAGCAAAAAGGTCATAATTATCTGATTTTCACACATAGCATTAATGTTAACATACCATTTTAGTGCGAAATTCATCCACGATGATATGAAGAAGAGAAAAGCAATTGCACAAATGTACATATTTATTTAAGGTTACCCTCAACAGTTGTTCATTTTGCATAGGGTTTTATTTTTACAGAAAACGAATTTCCCGGGTTTCCATATTGATTATCCTGGTTACTTAAAGATCACTGGCCATATTGTACAAACGTGTGATATTATTAGAGTGATTCAAAAACGCATTTTTTTATGTATGCGCACCATAAAAATGTTTAATTAGACTTAAAAATCCTCTTTTGTAAATGAAAAATATTATTCGGCAAACTCCGTAAACAATCGGTAGTTTCCGTAAGCCGAAAATGGATATGACGTAAATTTATCCGTTCTATTCAACCTAGCCATTCAAGTGTTTCATTTCTCCACGTAAATGTCTACGTGATATCTTACGATGGTGTTTTTGTACAGCAAATATGGTGCACTGTGTTGCATATGGATGTAACTAAAAGAGTGATGATGGGAAAAAAGGGTTCTTTCTTTTTTCCAAAAGACCCTGTTTAATAGGAAAAAAAAGTGGATTGAAGCTGTGGGATCGAATAGAGTGAGGGATGGGAAATTTTTACCATTTATGCCAACAGCAACATCCCGCTTGTGCATACGGCATTTTGAGGATAGTTGCCTTTTACACCCTCCTTCGGTGATGAAATCTATTGGTGTACAAATGAAAGTGAATTTGTTAAAGACAGCAGTGCCTAAAATTTTCACAGAGACTGTCAAATATAAGAAAAAATCCTTTCCGTCACCCGAGAAGTTTGGACTTCCCAAATCCAGTAGAAAGCTCTATGGTGCATATGAGAAAAGGGATATAAAGAGAGTAAGTAAAATATATCAAATAAAGATTACACAATAAATAATTTGTTTTTCTTCTCCTGTCCCAGAACTTATGGTGAAACATTTTCATCAAGGTATATGTCCCAAGATTTAAGAAACGAAATAATTTTGTGTTGAATTTGTCACACACACCCCACACTGCACTGTACAATAAAATAGATAAACAAAACACTTATTTGAAACTAAAATGGAAGAAACTAACCTTGCATTGTTATCATTTATTCCTTCTTTTTTCATCATGCGAAAGTTATTAAAGAAATAAATGTGTCCAGGAACTCCGTATATGTAGCCGATGCCGGCTGCCGTATGCATCCTTACTGTATTGTGTATCGCTTATGTCAGATAACAAAATTTATTTATCGACAACAAAAAGCATGTATTTCATCTTGTGGGGATACATGTACGCCATTTCCGGTTGGCGTCCTCTATAGGTGGGAAATTGTAGCTAAGGGGAGGTAACAGCGTTGTCTACTTCTATTTCGAGTAATAAAATTATTATTTCTTCTTTACATTTGATATTTTTTTGTTATTTTTGTGCGAGTATAACTACTTTTAATCATATAATGCAAATCTGATGTAAAAAGAAAAATGTTTGAGTATGGCAGGTGACATTTCAAAATATCTTCAGTTTGGTGTAAGATTGATGTGTGTAATTTGCGATATAGTGAATACATGTTGGCCTTACTAAAGATGTTCACCTTTCATGACTGCTAGTCATTTCCACTTCCTGGATTTTAAAGGCAAATTGTAAAAAAAAGAACAAGAAGTTAATTTTTGTTTTACATTTTATATATTTTAAAATTCACTCACTGCACTTTCAGAATCTGTTATTAATCTGCAAAATTCAGCGTACTTCGGACTAGTTCAGGCTCATTTATTTAGCACATAGGACAAGCCAGTTTATCAGTTGTAGGGTTTAGATTGTGATAATTGCAGTGATTACCACGTGTAAAGAATGTTCGGTCACAGTTATGTTAAAGTAGCTTAGATATATGGCAACATTTTTGCCATTGTGCATGTTGTCAATATAAACAACGTCATCTTATACCGGCCCCTGCTTCAGAAGTACATAATAACTGTAGAGCGCTACCTAAATTCAATAATATGTTTGTTTGTTTTGTCTTGTTTTGTTTTTTTGTTTTTGCTTTTCTTGTTTGTTTGTTTGTTTGTTTGTTTGTTGTTTTTTTTTTGCTTTTCTGGTTTCAAAATTTCCGTTTCTATAGAAGGCTATGCTCTCAGGCTAATGTAATTGAAAAGATAGATAAGTGTTATGCAACGAGGGCTCTTTAGCACATTATTTTGTTTTGCTAACCGATCAACTCGGATGCATTTTTAGTTTTCCTGTTGGGGGTGGTGGTGGTTGTTGGTGGGCTGATTGACGGATTGTACCTTCTTACAAGGTGTCCGCTTTATTGGGTTATCGTTATCTAGAGGGTGATCGCCTTCGGTGTTATTGCCCGGATCGAGTAAATATTAATATATAGTGTGAAACTTATAGGTGGAATATATAGAGATCTGAGCAGATATATAAACAGAATAACACGAGCCCCCGTACATGAAAAATAACAATTTAATCAATTACACAAACAACCGTGATAATGCATTACATTAGGAAGATACACTTCTTTTTGAAATAAATCATTCACCGAATTTCAAACACAAATATACTTATATAAATAGCCAATCCGTTTTAAATGATAGAATTGGTTCATCACAGAATCGAGTGAACAATCGAAGTCATTGCTTTGTACAACTTCATAACCTGCTTATTTCCGGTTCATTCCAACTTCACTGTGGCTGTTCTTCTTGGTCCTTTTCGTTTTTCTTTTATCTTCTCCTAACTCTCTATTGTCTCTCCTCTTTCGGCCCTCGAACTTTGTGTGGGTAGGTGGATACGTAAGTACGTAGATACGTAGATATTTGGATAAGTAGGTACGTGGATACGTCAGTGGAGCTATTTCCCTTTCCAAAATAAACAGAGAAGCAACGTAAATTTCCTGTCAGATATCCTACCGGGAATAGATCATTACTCCCTTCTCGTTATGTCAAATATCTTCCTATCGGAATTGAAACAGATACCAAAGGCTATCTGGTCAAGCCAAACATGGCAGACCATAAAAAAACCCTAGTTTCATAAGATTAATATACTTCCTAACGGTTATTTCAACCTGACTCACATTATCATCACAGGAGACATAACAGTTCCGTTCTCGTCTCAATTATACAAATAAATGAATGAAATTCATTACATGGCTTAACTACGTTATTTCCAGCGAATACACACATTCAAGTCTTTAGCATACATGAAATCTCACTTTATGGCTTAACAACGTTAATTTCAGTCAATACGCACTCAAGTCTTTATCAAACGTGAAATCATCTAAGGTCGGTGAATTCACATGGATTCTCGTAACTCATATCAACTAAGGTAAGGCATGAAATTCTTTGAATCCCTATTTTCCTATAACAATCAAGAAGACACATTCAAACAATTCGTCAAACTTATATAAAGAAGATCATTGTACGGATTCAGATAGATGAACTCAACACAGTGTACTCATATCAAGCAAATTGATCTACGAATTTAAACAAATAAATTCATGCACATGTAAGCAAATAAATCAAGCAAATCGTTATATTGGTATTAATGGTTTACATGAGATTGGTGCAAATACCTTGTGCTTTCAAGCTTTGCTCGCTTCTACCGCCAAAATTGTATCCGTCGACTTTCCAGACATCCGGACTCTTGGAT
>JAECUM010005529.1:0-52519 GCA_016617855.1 Megalonaias nervosa
GTTATGTTACCCGTGCTATACGTTATAGCACTGACTAATGTCATTTATTTGATAACCAATAAAAATGTAACATGCAATATGTTCAGCAAACACTTCAACATGTTTCTAAGAGAATAAATAATCACCACCGTCATTTAAACCATTATATGAATTGTCAGTTCTCCTCTAGTGCTTCAGTGCATTTTAATACAGATAATCACTCTTCACTACTCGTTCAAGATGCACAGAAACATCATAATAGTTTGAGATCAGGCCATCGACACAATAAAGACTGATAGTGCCGAGGCAATTAGAGTACAGTGCCTTGCCCAGGGACACACCACAGCGGCCGTCCCGTCATGGTCTGGAGGGAGTTCAAATTTTCTGGTCGTGAATCCAGCAAGATTACTACCGATCCACGTGGATTTACTTGAATTTTTTTTCTTCATATTTCCTGATAAACTAGTTTTGAATAAGACATCCAGTTTGCGCAGAAGAAACCCGACTTCTCGTAACAAGACAGAGTACGGCTGAAAATAGATTAAGATTCTCATCACTAACGAAAAAAACCTACATTTTTTTTTTTTTTTTTTTTTCTTCTTTCCGAATATAAATACAAATGATGCAGATTCTTTATCGATTGTTTCAGAATAAAGCACCATCAGGTTTAACAAGTCTATATTCGTTATATGATAATTGGTCATATTCAAAGAAGCATATAAGAAAGATCTGTATAACATCAGATACAAGAATATTTTATCTTATTTACTGTGAAACTAACAAAATAGATTGAATGCAGAAAAACGTTGACATTTATATGTAAAAGGAAATAATAAATTACAAAATGAGGAAGTTGAAATCGTAATAAGGCAGGTATGAAACCTTCTGGTAAGCGGAGGAACTGTCTTTCCGAGACCCGGAAACAGGATCAAAGATTAATTATAAAAATACACTAATAGTCTAAGATATACGGTTAATGACAAACGCGATGACAAGAGTTATGGAATTATATATCATCTTTTCAATATATAATTAATTTTTATTTGAGTCTTTCAAGACGATGAACTTATATTATGTAACCTTTAATTCAATGCTTAGTACTATCGCAAAAGTACATGTATACTCCGCAGTACGAGTTCCATTCATGACAAAGACGATGTAAGGTGAAATCAACAACTTAGCAGGTCAAGAATGACACGTGGGTTACGTAAACAAGCGTGGAATTCATAGTACACTTGTCCTGTAGAAGGCTACGGACGCCATAGCATTTGATTGGTTCACTTAAATTTGAAGGTCAGAACAGCATTGTTTTGTTTACGACTGTTTGAGCTAAGTTGAAACAATAAGATATAATTGTTCGAGAAATTCTAGTGAAGCAGATTTTTGTATTTGAAACGCTAAAGGACACTATATAATGAAGATACACGCACCATGTTTATTCTTTCAGTTATTATACACATCGTGTGAATTGTGTGATTTGGATTTTTTTAACGTAGCTTTAACAATTTTTTAGTCATATCTTTACGATATCTGCAGTGTAGCAGTTTATAGTCATGTCTAGTACTTTGGCATCATGCCGCAGACATGTAGCATCTTGTCCAGTGACGGATTTAGACATAGCGAGGCCCTAAGTTATGGGAAGCTGTAGAGGCCCTATTAGGTATAAAATAAATCTGAGAGGCCCCTTCAGACTGTGAGTTCAGACTGTGAGGCCCTAAGCAGTAGCTTGTTTAGCTTATGCCTAAATCCGGCACTGATCTTGTCACACCCAGTCACATTATCCTGCCACCAGGCCGACCAGTCCTAACACTAGCCTCTCATTGCTGAGCGCCAAGGGAGGCAGCTCCTACTACCATTTTTGTAAGTCTTTGGTATGGCTCGGCTTAGGTTCCAACCCGCAACCTCCCGCATCCAAGGTGGATGCTCTAACCATTTAGGCCACCGGAGCGGTCTATACACTTTTATAAACTTTTATTTAAACAGTCCGTACTGTGAGGATTAAGTGATTATGTTCAGGGAGTTTAATATTTAATTTATTCAATCGGATTATTTGAAACTATCAAGGACTAAAGTAATATTCTTGATTCACGAGATTGCATTGAAGTAATAACATCTGGATTAATAATTATGTTGAATTCAGTTGTGTTATTACGGTAACGAATACACATTCTAGTAGCTTCATTCGGATTACCTTAGCATAGTTTCCGGATTAGTGAGAAATTGATAGTACATTATTAGGATTACATTCTTGGAATTCATACATTGTAAGTTATTTTTAATTTTTTCACTTTGTTTGGTTTGATATTTTATTTGAATAAATTTATATTTTGGAAACTTTAATGCTTCTTTGTATTTTACATAATCTTGTTACTTAAGTTTAAACCCCTAGACAGAAGTCGGATACATCATCATATTTAAGCATCAATTGTTTTTTTGTTTTTTGTTTTTTGTTTTTTTTTACAGGGCTGGCACAACACTAAATGGCAACACAGGAAATTTGTAGGAATTCTGTGAGTTAAAAGTGTCCGGTTAGGTATTTGTTTTCTTTATACATGTCACGGATTAGACTTGGCCTGTCCGGACTGTATCTGCAGAGAGAACCTGCAGAGATCAGTCATAGGGAATATGCCTGATAGTGGGTTACCTCCTTTTGGAGAATAATGCCAATTCCACAACAATGTACGTTTGGTGGGAAAATGCCACCTGAAGAAAACCATACGCTTTGATATCTGTATCGTACTCTATTCATATTGCAATTTCTGCAATTTTTTCACTACAACGGCTGGAGCAAAGAATGCGAAGATTTCAGATAATACGAAAGGAAAAAGCAATATCAGGAATTCATTACTTGCGAAGATGCAGCACAACGCTGGTAACGTTACAAGGTAGCAAGGGCGCCCGCAGAATTTTTTTCGGGTGGGGGGCAAACGTGTAGAGGTCAGCTATTAAGTTTACAGATGTAGACCAAAACGTTCAGAGGTGAAATGGAAGTAAGCCCCTGTATGCGGCCGCCCACGCAAGGTAGATAGCGTCAAAGTGAAGCACATCTGAACTTTCTAACATAGTTTGGTTGTGTATGCCTCTGTTTTGACTGGATCTAAATGAAAGATATTATATTTTCATAGAGAGATATTACCGAAGAATTTATTAATGGGAGAAAAATATATCGCAACAGTGGCGATATTACTTTTGGAAGTACTTTCCATTTAGGAAGTATATACGCAGTTAGGCGTGTTATTCAGACCCGTATTTCAATATTTAGCCCCCCCCCCCACTCAGGATGTACCGATCTTAAAATGTGTCAACTATAGAAACTCTAGTGTACATTATGCAATCAATGAGGTGTCACCAAGAAATTAGAGTTGGGTACCGCGAAAAATTTTGTACCGTGGTATACCACAGTATTTCTCAACATACCGCGATACGTACCATGGTATACAGCATTTATATTATGGACCAACAATTGGATGTCCTGGGACAGGAACCTGACACTTTTTTGTTTAATTCCGTCAGAAAATAACTGTAAAAATTATTTTGTTCTGATTTATAGCAAAATAGCACCATATATAATCCATGATATTATTAAGAAAAAAATATTAATTATCTTCAGATAAAAAAATAACATAAAATATTTCAGCTCAAAAGAAAATGACGCCCCTCCCCCCCCCATTAATTAAATGGCCAGTATCTTACAGTAGATGAATTAGCTATGTGCATATTAATTAGCTATGTGCATGTTAATTAGCTATGTGCATGTGTGCATGTTAATTAGCTATGTGCATGTTAATTTGCTATGTGCATGTTAATTTGCTATGTGCATCTTAATTAGCTATGTGCATGTTAATTGTTGTACAAGTTACAATCTAAAAACTGGAACTAAAGTGGGATGATTAAGTTTACACAACAGCTGATACTGTGAAAGACACCGTGCTGACATTAGAGAGCATATTTATAAATATAGGAAATATCGATACTGAAGCCTACACATTTCTAGTTTCACTTTTGAAATAACAGACAGGGAAACTTTAATTGGGATGCCAACACCCAGGCAAGGTATTTTATTAGAGGGGAAGAGTAACATTAAACACGCTTATTCGACATACGATCAAATATTTAGTGGACTTGAGTTCAGACAGAAAACAAGTGAGCTCTTGAAAATTGTAGGATGATTCGCAGTCCTACAAAGGAATACATATACTTAACGTATTCATATATGCTAGTTAAATAACTAAAACATGATCCGAGTTTTTGTTTGATTTTTGTTGCTGTTTTTTAATTCTGTATATTTTTGAAAGTTGGATTTTGCCCGAATCTGTCTCACAATTCATTTGGCCACGTTAGCATACGTGACAGGTGTCAAAGATGTTAGTATTATATTTGTCACTATTGATTTGTGACAGATATAACCGTTTTGAAAAAAAAAAAGATAATTGTTTTACAACCATTTTGCAATAAATAATGAAAACAAGCTGTTAACATCATTAAAGTCGTAGCAAGATTCATCGTGAATTTCTGTGCATTCCTTACAGATGGAAACTACCGACGTACCTGTACAAAAAAAACAAAAAACCAGTACAATGGTACGTACCACCGGGAAAAAATACCGCGGTAAACTGGTATATCCATAATAACGCGCACCTCTACAAGAAATGCTTAAAAACGAACTCCAGTCTGCAAAAAGACTTCACGTATTAACTTTTTTTGAATAATTAGTTTTCTACGTGAAACATGAAAACTCAGTGGCGTCACTAGGGTTGGTGTCACCCAGTGCGGTAACTCAAGGTAACCTATGGACCTCCTTCTTGCACAAAAATTCAAACATTTTTTAGACAGTCATTTTGGTGTCACCCCCTCTGATGGTGTCACCCGGTGCGGTCCGCACCCCCCGCACCCCCCTAGTGACGCCACTGTGGAAACTGTCAGTGACTTAACTTATATGACCTATTGATACGTGTCAACTTTAGAGTATTGTATACCTATAACACACAAAGACAAACAGTACAAACTTTTTAGAAGAAAAAAATTCCCTCGTGATTAAATTTAGTAATACAATTTTTTAAGTAGCGATTTCAAATGGGACCACAATGGTGTTTTAAAATGACGGATAAATCAGGCGTTGATTAGTGCTGATTGCGAACCGAAATTATGTGACAATCGAAATTGGATACAGCGTCTGCTACCCAGCTAGACTATAAACTTGCCAAGGCCGCATAAAAATTTACCTTTGAACGTAGAAATAAAAAATGAGAAACGAAAATCCTTACAATAAACTTGCAATCCTTAAAATATTTTCCTTAAGGATGTTACGCTCTTAAGTCTGTCAGGTACAACCGCTTCGTTATATTTCTAGTTACCCCATCCCCAACAGTATCAATCCGCGCATGAAACATATTTAGAAAAATAAATATCTTAATTTTCGTACGAATACAGTCATTATTTTGTTAAAATGCACAATTTAAAGCATAATATATACAAGCTAAATTCGTCTAACGTTGCAGTCCCAAAATTATTGCAAAATATACGAACTTATTGTTATCGATGTTGCAATGCAGATGTTAATCATACTGGTACAGAGTGAGGAAAACACATGCAAATCTACCGCTTTTTTGCCTTTAAGTCATATAATAAAAAAGAAATACTACTTTTTTATTAACGTGAATCTTCGTTATTCTTTCATGACCAGTTAATCAACACTTAAATATAGGGTAGAGGGGGCAAAACGCACCATTTAGCAACTTTTGTTAATTTATTGCATGATTTACATGATAGTGTTCGCAATTGGACAATTTATTTAAAGTATGTGTTACGTCTAACATAATGGAATGACGTTTGGTTACAATGAAAAAACTTCCTACGAGAAAAATGAAAAATGGTAACAATTTATAAAGGGGCATTTTGCCCCTGTGGTGGGGCCACACGCCCCCTCCAGGGCATTTTGCTCCACAATGCATTCGACATCTGTAAAAGCCTGTGTAACTACAGGAATACTATTGAACTTTAAAATCAAGTATTATTCCTATATGGAAATTTTATATATGGCAAAGATACTGAAACTACATACTATTGCATCATTCAAATTAGCACAACAATGCGGATAAGCAAGCAGCTACAATAATGCTCAAGTCTAAATAGTCCCTAATTTCCACCGTTAATGAAGAGAAAGACAAAACCCAGAAGTCGTGAATGTTCCTGGTAAATTCTTTATTACTCACACTTAGCACAGCAAAATTGCATATTGAGGGTGGTGCTACAGGATTCATGGCACCACCTGGAACATTCCTTGCACTGCGACCAGGAATCTTCTATTAAGGAATCATCACTTCCTCCATATTCAAATTCGCAGTTTACACAAATGTTGTCTTTATTATGTGTTGTGTCTGCTGACAAGGCAAGATCGTGCTTAGCAACTGACTTTGGACCCGAAGCCTTTTTTCCCTTTTCATAGTCCTCTATACAAGTTGTCTTCATAATCTTAGATGGTTTTCTACCTATCTTTTTGTCCTCTCTACATGTCTGCTTCTTTTTCTTCTGCATCTCTTTCTGTTTCGAAACTTTGGTTTCTTTCCGTTTGCTCCCACTTGCCTGCACAGTCCTATCACATTTGCCTTTAGTATTTGTCATCGTCCTTCTTTGCTTTTCAATAAGCATATTTTTATACGGTGATGATGTTAAGTTCATGGCTGATTCTGCCTTTCGCTTTCTTGTGCGCTGACTGGATATTCTAGGCTTTGGCGAAAGTTTAAGCAATATGTTCATAAATGCTGAATCGTCTGCATTTTTGCATTCGTTATGAGATACCACCAAGGTAGCATTTTCCGTTCTTCCAGCAAGAATAGCTTCGTCAAACATTTTCTGATTGCCTGTCTCCTCGACGGTGATGGCAGAGTGATGTGTTTGTTGATTATCAGGTGGCTGAGAATAAATTGTTTTGTCTGCCTCTGGATTACCCAACCCATCCACAGTGGCTGTAGAACTACCAGTTAGTACAAATTCAACCGTTTTGCTTGGTTCAATCAATGTTTCTGCATTGTCAGAAGTGATCACAACGTTACTAAGCGACTGATCATCAACTGACCTATTTCCCTCATTCGATGTTTCTGTATCGCCTGACCCTACTGTAATAACTATAGGAATACCAACTGATTGTTTGTCAGCTGTCTTGTCCTTTTGAACAGATGTTTCTGCATCACCCGACCTCCTCCGACATGTCTGTGCAGCCAGTAACCGACAGGTGATCAGCTGTCATATTTGATTCAATCAGTTGTGATGACATAGGTGGTGCTTGTTGACACACATTAGGCCTATCTGATACTGGCTGAGGTTCATCAGTTACCATAGAAGGAGCGAAATCGTCATCTGTGAACTTATTTGGATTAAAAGGCCAAAGTCCGTAGGCTTCAAAACGAGTGACAGCTTTCTGTAAACTGGCAGATCGGTTATATGCTGCAGAAAAAAATTCAAGCAACTTCAAATGCACTTATTCGTCTTCCTGGATTGCTTGTCATCCAGTTTCCAGACTCCAAACTGAAAGCACTTTTTAGTGCCTTGAAAAATTTTACATCAAGAGGCTGGAGCCGATGTGTGCACTGGGGAGGAAAGGTTATCAACACAATTCCTTCTTCGCGCGCATAGAGAACAGCTTCCAACGTTTTATGGCTATGGTGCCCATCAAGAAGAAGAATGGGTGGAGAGTCCTTCGTACATTTTACAAAACAAGTGAAATGTTCCAGCCATTGCAAGAAAATATGACTGTCTGCCCACCCACTTGGGCTACACAAGCCCAGTGCTCCGGCTGGTGCGCCATTCATCAGTAATGGAACCATTCGTTTACTTGGGTAGATAAATGCTGGCGGTGCAAAGGTACCAGCCGCATTCATGACACATATTACAGTAATAGTTTGACCACGTTCACCACTTGTAACTTTACCAACTGATCAAACAACTTTTGATGCAATGATGTTTACTGGCTTGTGGACAGCACTAATGCCTGTTTCATCCATGTTCCATATTCTGAGACTATCAGCAAATGTTGCGTCAAGAGATTCCTTATATACTTGGTAAAATTTAACTACCTGTGGCTTTGTTAAAGCCCACGGCTCTGCTGACTCTGGTTGCCTCTGGAGCTCTAATGGCTAGATTTGGATGCCTTTTCATAAAGCCTTTCAGTCAAACAATACCTGCTACATTACCTTGAAATGGATGGTTTTTAATATTCAGATGAACTGCTAAGTCGTATGCCAAACGCCGTACGTCAATAGTGGTAAGTCCAAATAATGCCTTTTCCATGGACTGGATGTGCTCGACTAGAAGTAACTCATAATCAGGCTTGAAAACAATAGTCTTACTTCCCAGTTTTGACACTCCAGGTTGCGAAACCTTCAAATCTCTATGTCTGCGCAAAGTTTTACCTGTAATTCCACAATTCCTAGCAGCAGCTTTCAGTGCAGTTCCACAATGAATTGCTTCAAGAGCCGCATTTAGAGCTGGTGTTCATAATTTCCTCGATCAGTTTTCCTTCTGTAACTTCGCACCATCTCCAAAAAAGTATAGAATAATTTTAGGCATATGAACGGTTAGTTAAAAAGTGTACAACATTTAAACAGTTATGGGGCAAAACGCCCCCTACAGGGGGCGTTTTGTCCCTATCGTACAGCATTGACAATTTAACAATAGGCGGAATTAACAACTGCTGAGAATCATGAACTATTATACATAATGCATCTCTATACTATGTTGTTTAAAAACATACGTACCCTGTTTTCTTCAGGTAGTTCCAGTCAAAAATACTGCAAACAAATGGATTGAACAATATTACAGGAAGATGACAAAAAAGTAATATTTTTGCATACAAACCATGCATACGGCTGCATCCAACAATGGCCGCCATTCACAAGGCACGTGTAACCTGGGCAAGTTTGCTATATAAAGACCAATCCATTTTCTAGCGCAGGGGCGTCAGGATAGCTTTGGGGCGTTTTACCCCATGGAAGCGTTTTGCCATCTCTACCTTTACCAAAATACTGATACCTATTGTAAGGAAGCAATATACACGGAAGCAAATATTCTCATGCACAATGTGAAGTCCAATATTTGAATCTAACTGATGTCATGATGAGATAGTCAACAATTTTGAACTATCCTGGACCACCCAGAAAATGCAACCTCTTTCCTTGGATTTTCATGTTGCCAATATTACACTTCATCGAAATTGTATTGTTCACAGATTTTAAAAGAACAAAATGACAAAGATATGGTGTGAATAGATGTTGTCCATAGGAAATAAGTCTTTGTATATCAAACTGCTAAATGCTAGCCAACTGTGCAACTGGGCCAATTATTCTACAACACTAGACAAATCCCTTTATAAGTACATTCATTCATTTTGTTCGTCGTCATTTAAGCTATCGGCAGGCTTCACTGTCTCGTCATCCGTACACAGTGGATACACACAGTCTAGATAGAAATGATGAGCAGGTGTTATAAGCTTCTTTTTGTAAAGCTCTCTCGCTGGCTTCCGTTAGTATTATAGATCAAATTACTGGAAATGGGACGACTAGCCACAGTTTGGTGATTCGTTTTCTTTATACGAATCTTGAACAAAAGATCAGGATGCATTTACGCGCCGCGATCAATCCACCAGGCAAATTCTGTCTACTCAAGTCTACAATGGTAGCATTCGAATATTGTTTTTAAAAGTCTGACATGGTTTTTCAAATTGTGACATTAGAATATGTAAATTTTGAAATTATAAATAAGATAAGTTTAAATGGACGAACCATAAAATATTTTTGACATTTTAAAATATAGACAAGACCTGCTAAACCAATATGAACACTACCGCATCCTTGCATGTAAAACGATACTAAAAAACCGAGATTTCAAACATAAGCAGATGAGAACTAAAAGATGCTAAGAAACCGAGATTTCAAACATAAGTAGATGATAATTCCGAGTTATTATTGGGGGGTGGGGGTGGTTTGAAGTTTCACACGCGATTAATTTCTTCCCAAGTTACCAATGTTCACCGAAACTCTTCTGGTAAAACAGATTTATCTTTGTCTGATCGAAAAAGACCAATCCATACACTTTGTACTGAATGATTTGGATCAAACTGGTGTTTCCATGGCAACTAACCCGTGAGTAATAATGTTGTGGCACTTTACATCCCTTGGGGTTTTCTGTTATTTCTTGGGGTATTTTTGTGGGGTTTTTTTTCTTCTTCTTCTTCAAGAACGAGAATAACTGATGGCATTTCCTTAGAAGACCGCGTTCTATCAATTCCCTATATACGTTTGAAGTTAATATAGATAAATTTCAAGCTCCCAAAATCGAGGAAACAACATGACCATCATTTTAGTGAGCATATAACATTACTTTTGAACTAATACATCCAAGTTTCATTAAACAATTTGACTCCAGAATAGTTTTCTTCAGAAGTCGTCACTTTGTTGCTCAAACCAACCCGGATTTACATCACTAACCTGAGTGATACCGGGGCTGTTGCGGTACTGTGAATACTGTTCGGTGGGAATCATAGGTAGAACTGAAATAATATATTTTGAAATTGCCAGGCTGCCAGCGAATCGCATGACGTCATCAGGGTCGGATTTAGACATGGCCAGGCCCTAAGCGATGGGAACTGTAAAGGTCCTTTTTGATGAGTGTTAACAGAGAATAAAGCTGTAAAAAAAATCAGAAATTTTGAGATGCCCCTTCAGATTGTGAGGCCATAAGCTGTAGCTTGTTTAGCTTACGCCTGTATCTGGCCCTGCACGTCATGTCTGGGTATATGCTTATCAGCAGTGAGTGGTGTTGTATGCAGAAATATAGAATATTCATATTCCGATATTTTGTCATGACAGGAATAATAAAAATTATTCAGCGTAGTTAGGACACTACAGTGACGTCAACTGTCTTGTCTTATTTTTAGGAGCCTGATTCGACTCGAAAGGCTCGGTCGATAAAATAATTAAATGATTGGTTGATATGCTGATTAGTTTATTGAATTATTCCATTGAATTCCATTTCTTTTTGGTGACTGAGGGATGTAAAGTAATGACTGGCATTGGACCTAAAATCTTTACTGCGTGCCAGGGCGCCAGCAAAATTATTTTCGGTGTGTGTGTGTGTGTGTGTGTGTGTGTGTGTGTGTGTGTGTGTGTGTGTGCCGGGGGGGGGTGGTGGCAAACATATAGTGGTCAGCTATTAAGTTTTACGGATGTAGGCCAAAACATGTTTAGAGGCGAAATCCATTGGGTGAAATCCTCGCCCCTATGTGCGGGCGCCCATGGCCCGTACAAAGTTCACGTTATTTTACCAAACTCCATCATCTTGCAAGTGATATAAAGTAAAACCGCCTTCTCTTTATGCGATGTTATGTTGTCAATATTGTGACAAAAAGAAATTGTTTACTGTCATGTTTTGACAGCCAAGCCGTGCAGAATGATGGATTACGGGTTCATGCCATGTCACGAAACGCCACAGTCAACAAAATAGAGATATAGGATAATGGTAGATAAAAGCAGAAGTATGACATTTTATGTACTTGAAGAACCTTGAAGTCTTGATCAAAATGATACTTATTTTTATACAAAAGGCTGAGATATTCGATCACTAGGAAAAAAAACCCTTCACTCTAAAATGCTAATGTATATATAAGACAATGACCGTGACATGTACGTCGAAGCAGTCCGAACCTGGTGTTGTAAACATACAACAGTAGATGACTTTGTGACCAGCTGTACTTAAAATTTGATCACATCAAAAATCATTAACGCTGAGGTCAGTCTAGCGTGTGGAAGGATGTACAGACATAGAACATGGATGCAAGAGTAATCGCAATGTATGATGGGATAAAATACATAATAGTATGAATAATGATTGACAACATTAACAGAATCGTACAGGTTAGAAAATTCGAAAAATGGTCTGAGGGTTACGGCACCCATCGCCTTGCCTACACACATGAATCCTTATACCATCTCGACCATGCATACATCACCAGCAATAATGCCAAATATGCTTGTATATGCTTTTGTGCATAGCAGACACACCCGCATACTAACCCTGTAATTAATTCTCATTTTAAGTACACTGTCACTCAAGACTCCAACGACAGAAATCAAGGTGGGTGTATATATATATATATATATATATATATATATATATATATATATATATATATATATATATATAAGGTTATCAGGTTTCATCGATGTAATCAGATTTAACAACTGTAAATTACTATGAGGTTTGGTATGGATTCATCATTGAAAACATGATACGTTCTAAATCTCAGGCTACACAGAGGATTAGATTTGCTGATCCTTCCAAATAAACACAAGTATAAACCTCGTGCTTGCATGCTTTATATATAAGTTTGAAGAGACAAATAGAGTTTTCTTAGTTCATTAAATATTTCTAAATTAACCATCCACACAATTAAATGGCGTCCTGATACGTATCTCATTTTATAATTTGACAGGCATACAAAGCACCCCTCCCACAATATGACATATGTAAAGAGTCAAACTTTGTCATATTGAAATTCATTATCTTGTGCATAATAAATTAGAGTTTCCATCCAGAAGAGATAAGTTGAATATTGATCGTTTGTTTCAAAATAGCATAGGTTCTGACTAACAGAAGGCACGAAATTCACATAAATCTCGCGAGATCTTTTTTAAAGATATCACCCGCTGCGCAACCGAATACTTTTTAAATCATCAGCATTTGGTAGTCCGATTTTACCATACTCAGTAACGTTTTTCAACCAAATTTTATTTAACTTCTGGCTTCCTTCCGGCACATGATTTTGCAAACGCCGCCTGTTAATGGATAATAAGCCTGCATAGCTATTATTCGCGACAATTTTGTCTACAAAATCTAAATAAGTTTTAAAGTATTGTCCTTTTATTGATAAAAAGGAATATGGCTATTGAACAGACTTCCAGCACAGGAACTGAGTTGTCCTGGAATTAAACTTACCTCGTGTGGGGCATGTCATAACTGCATTCAACAATTGCATAACAAAACATTCCAATGACAATTGCATAACAAAACATTCCAATGCACCACTGATGGATCTGATCACCGAGCTAGGTGTGGCTGTTTAAAATGACTGCATTTTTTTTTTCAAGATATAGTTTGGTTGCCTGACAAGAGCTTGGTCTCCTCGGCAAATTTGGTCACATAACAAGTACCGGTACAATGTCAAATTTTGATCGAACATTTTTGCCAACTCTTCATTCAGTTTTCACAACTTAAATGTATTTGGTTGCGCTTCATAGATACTACGTACTTCTGGCATAGTGACGGGTGTAAGGTGAAGTTGTTTGCATTTGCATCATGCACAGTGGAGAGAATGTTTCCATTCAAATTGCCGATCAAAATGACAGTTCCCATGTGCCAAAAATCAGCCTGAACTTGTCTTAAGGACATAAAATTTAGCATTTAAAATGTAGGGAAAACGAATTTTGCCGGAGTAGGCAATACAGTACAACCTTCTGAAAGTGCAATGAATGAATTACAAAATCTATAACAAGTAGGAAATGTTATCGGGTGTTTTTATTTTTTGTTTGTTTTTTTGTTGTTTTTTGGGGGGGTTGGGGGGTTGTTGATTTTGTTGGGGTTTTTTTGTTTTGTTTTTCTGTGTTTGTTTTACAATTGATCTTTGAAGTGACAATAACCAAACAGAGCTAGCAGTCTTTTGATAGATGCATATCTAAAGAAAGGCCAGTATGTATATTAATAACCAAATGACACCCATCATTCATACACCAAGAACAAGGGAATTAAAAGTTCATTTAACAGTACCTAAGATATTCAACGTCTTTCTTAAATACCCAGAATAACCAGCGAGGAAAACCTAGGAAATTCCTTCTCTTTAAATTCAAAACCCTGTGCAAAGTTAGAAGCTACATAGCGCAGCTATTATGTCAGTCATCATGATTTTGTTTTTCAGGGAGGATATTGTGTACTTTAAGGAAATAGCTCTGTTAATTATTAGAGCCGAACATTCTCCCAAAATCTCAGCTGTCAGCTTTGCGTTATCATTTATAGGGATCGGTTTAAAATATATGAGGTTTTGATACAATTGTGTTCAGAAGAATAAACAAACGTTAATCAGTCGAGTACTCCGTTTAATTAGTCCTATGAATGATTCAAGCATCCACAACGAACTTTTCCATTTTTTCACACTAATATTTTTCCACGCAATTTTGGGAACACATTATTTAAATGTTTCGTCATCAAAATCGAACCTTTTCACACTTAAATAGTATATTTATTGAGAAAAAGAGGACTGTTCCAAAGCAGACATACCAACATCAGTTTTACATCCTTTCTTTCTGGTTCATGTATCTATAGTTCTCTAGGTCATTTTATTAACATCATTTAATATAGAAGATAGTTATATTTGTTATTCGTGCACAGTTCCACTCTTTTTTTTAACGCCTACTTGTAACAGCTTTGTCCGAGAAATTATCATTTTAAAGATTTCCCTTCTATTCGTATATACTCCAATCTATTAAAAGAAAAAAAATTGTTTGTATTCTTCATTCTAGCTTGCGGTGTAGTGCCCAAACTGAAGGTATGAATTCCATTTTCGTCCTTTTTTTCTATGGAAGCTTTTGGGGGAACGAGAGCGATATATTTTTCATACCGAGTCCGTTCATAATGGACAATATTATAGAATGCAAAGGGTCTAACACCATCCTCCGACTGAGTGAAAAACAAACACCCGCGTGAGACTAGCTTGAGTTTGATGTTTCTCCTGTTTTCCAAGGAGCTCGTGACAAGATTAGCTATCTACTAAAAGGATCTTAAAACGCGTTAATACCACAGATAATTTTCCACGAATCACACATTTATCAGAATCTAATTCAACTCTTGCGTACTTTGTTTCTTCGCACTGGTAAAATTTATCAATACGCTTTTGTAAGCCTTAGATCATTTGTTTTATGCTAAACATTACAAACATATCCCAAACACCTAACACATGTAATTATCCCTATCTTAAATTGCCAAACATTTGAATATAAGAGAATATCTCAAGAATTCCTTAAAAAATTAATCAGCAACCATAAAGTCTAGTGAATCAAGTACATTATAAATAGGCTGATCAATCGGTTTGAGAAATGTATTTCCAGCAACGACTGCCCATAATCAAACAAATAATCACTGAACTCTATCAAAGCACTCAACGGGAATATATATATATATATATATATATATATATATATATATATATATATATATATACACACACAAACGGTTCACATCGTAGGTTTGTCAATTCTCATGATCTTAAGCACACCCTGGGGATATTTTGGCGCAAGGGGAATATATTTAGAAATCAGAGTCCATTTTTAGGGTTAATAACTTCTTCAAACTGTTTTATAGCCTTTATGCCACTATTGTGCCCTAAATAAAAATGCTTTTCGCCTGGGCGGGGAAGGGGGGGGGGGAAGGGCCTTGGGATTTTAAAAAAAATGTCAACCCTCAAATGGCTAAAAATATTTTTAACAACGAAAACAACCTACAATGCTCATTTTATTAGCTGACAAAATATATTATCTTGAGGTCAGAAGATACAAATTTAACCTGGATCGAAAGAAAATCCCAGCTCCTTCCCATTTCCGCGAATATTAATAGTCGGTCCGTTAGGATGCACAAGTATCTTTTATAGTGATCTGATATTCATCAGTACAACCTTGTCCTTAATATATTTTCAACAAATCTAAACGAAAAATAAAAAAAGTATTGATTCCTATATAATGATATCCTTAGATTATTTGTTAAAAGCATATCGATGTGTGAAATTAAGAGGGATATTTGAAAAGTTTGGCATAACATTTGTTTGCTTCTTTGAACCTGTCAACAAATTTGACACTGATTGATAGACTAAATAAAGTATTTTTAAAATGATCTGCAGCTGAACGTACAGCATGCTGGAAAATCTGCAGATACATGCGTGTAACATAACAATTACAAATCACAGTGACCTAAAAATCTCGAAGAAGGAGAACAATTCTGCCATTGTGCAAACGGCATACTGTAAAATCCGGACGCTCTTAGAGTATTCTCCCCTGATATCAAAGACTTCTTGGATAAAGTTTAAGGATGCAATGCTCTGTCAAGTCCTACAATTTTGAAGTATTAAAATGATCGTGAATCCATGGAAGATGACCCATGTTCTAGAAGACCATTGTTTGCCATTGGCAAGCGGGAAGTGGCTACTGTAAAGGTAAAGGGGCAACGAATGTAGATGCTCAATACACAGTGGGAGATACTTCTACGTTATCACGGGCATAAATATCATATATATATGCGGCGGCATGGCGCGGCGTATATATGGCGAGAGGAGAGCAGGCATAGGCATATATATAAGTATATATATATATATACTTTTTCTTTCATAAGCATTGTATTTAAAAAGGACTGAGCAGTTGCCTCGAGGGATATCATGCCTTTTCTTACATCTCAAAAAAGGGACAGGGCGATACATCAGCCCTGACACTTTCGCCGGATCAAATGAATTTATTACACATTTCGGCTCACGAGGTTAGAGCAGTCGCCACAAGCACAGCACTTGAGAGAAACTGTTCACTAGCTGGTATTGTCCAATGGGCAATGTGCATGCTGCGGGATGGAAAATTCACCATCTCCAGCTTCTATCTCAGATACTTTTCACCCAGAAGGTTCAACTCGATCTGTTGGGATCAATGGCCGTGGTACAACAGGTTGATCAGCCCTTGTTAAATACTACTTCAGAGCTCACACTGGGACCTGTAGGTAGCGTTGAGATGAAGTGTCAGATTATACACCGATTTCACTATAAAAGTCTCATTCCCTAAGAACTGGAGCCTGTGAAGAAACCTGGGAGCGTCATGATTGAAACTAACCCGTCTTGTCTGAACTTGCAAGTAGTTCGGGTCCACTGACAGAGTATGTATTTCGATGATTCTGCATGCCGTCGCTAACGCAACGAGGAAGCAGGTCTTTATGATAGGTGAACCAAAGGGGCAACTGAGTGCGATTCATATGGTATCTTCTTCAGACAGGTCAGTACTACGGCACGCCAAATCGTTCAAAATGGATGAGCTGGAGTAATCGTAGATGAGCTTGGAGAGATCCTAGGGTGAGCTAGAGCAATCGTAGGTTGAGCTGGAACAATCGTAGGTTGAGCTGGAGCAATCGTAGGGTGAGCTTGGAGAGATTGTACAGTGAGCTGAAGTAATCGTAGGGTGAACTGTAGCAATCGTAGGGTGAGCTTGGAGAGATCGTAAGGTGAGCTGGCGCAATCATAGGGTGAGCTGGAGTAAAAGTATGGTGAGCTTAGAGAGATCGTAGGGTGAAATGAAGTAATCGTAAGGTGAACTGAAGTAATCGTTGGGTGAGCTGGAGCAATCGTAGGGTGAGCTGAATTAATCATAGGATGACCTTGGAGAGATCGTAGGGTGAACTGAAGTAAACGTAGGGTGAGCTGAACTAATCGCAGGGTGAGCTGGAGTAATCGTAGGGTGAGCGGTAGAAAACGTTCACAATGGTAACGATTCTGTTTGGAGTTTAGATTAATCTCCCTTTGTGACTTCCGACCTGAATTAATCGTACTTTGTGATTGATTTGAAAGAACATGTTTCCTTCAATGAATAATTATGGAGAGAAATGAATTTGACGACTTCTTAATAGACTTCGATTCTTGTCTGCAAAATATTAATAGATTTTATTTGACACAAGATTTGTTAGGAATCGAGCATTAGGTAAGAAAACTAGAGGACTACGTCGTGTTATTAGCTGTCAGAGAAAGATGTATACATCTTGTTGCAAGAAGAGAATTGTTACACATCTTTCGGGAACTTGACTATTCCATCCGCTGAATACTTTCAGGTCTGTGAAATCTGCTAGACAGTTCACAGAGGCAATCATTTTCATATGAATACCCATTTGAGAAGAGAATTCGATCTAGTCGACCACGATATAGTGCTTCCTTCGATCAAATAGAATCATTACGTGAAACTAGCATGACAAGGGACAGAATTGCCTCATGTCTGTCAATTAGTATCTCAACGTTATATAGAACACGGACAGAACTGAATAGAATATACCGGACACATTTTTGGACATAAATGACCGTGACCTTGACAGTCAAGTTCGTGATATATTGCATGGTACGCTTTACGTTGGCAAATAATATATGAAAGGGAGCCTTCTGGCGCATGCATACATATACAGAGATGGCGTTTGCCAGAAAGTATTAAAAGAATTGATCCAGTGGGAAGAGCCCTGAGAAGGAGGAACTGTATAAAAAGGAGAGTATATAAGGTCAAAGAGCCAAATCATTTATGGCATGTCGATACCAACCACAAACTGACACAGTGGCGCATCATTTTTCACGGAATAGTGGGTGGCTCCAGCTAACTGGTTACAGCTATTCATGTAACTACAGATAACAAGGCACACACTGCATTTAAATATTTTGCGAAGGCAGTGAATATATATGGTCTACCGCATCGCGTGAGAGGCGACAGGGATTGAGAAAACATAGAAATTGCTAGATATATGATAATGAGACGATGAGGCAACAGAGGAAGCTTTTTTTCTGGTCGCAGTGATCACAATCAGCGTGTAGAAAGAATGTGGGGAGAACTTAACAAAGTCGTCTCTAGGTTTTACGGTGATCTGTTCAAATTCATGGAGAAGCACAATGTGTCAGACTCAGATAAGGAGAAATATATTTTTGCTTTACACTGTCTTTTTTTCTAGAATTAGCCAATCAGTTTGCGAGTTTATTGGACAGTGGAACCACCATGGATTAAGAACGGCAGAAAATCGTTCGCCACTCGAGTTGTGACACAGTGGATATTTGCAAGACCCCGACGATATTTGCGACCTTGGCAACTACGGCCTAGACTTCGAGCAAATACAAGAGTCCTTATCAGATGGTTCTGATGAATTAGGTCTAATAATTGTTCCAGAAAACAGCTGTTTTCTGAATGAACAGCAATTTCTGATACTTCAGGCTCGGGTTGACCCCGTAGCTGACGACAAAAACTTTGGCATCAACAGTTTTTGCAGGACACTGGACTATGTCATATCAAATTCTGCTTACTAGAAGTATCTTCTCTAGAGTATTGCGAAAGTTTGTGCATGTGTGCGTATTTGGCTTTTTAACGCAGCTTGAACAATTTTAGTCATATCGTTACAGTTACTGCAGTGTGACAGTTTATAGTGATGTCTAGCACTGGGGCATCACGCCGCAGACATGTGGCATCATGTCCCACCAAGTCACATTATCCTGACACCAGGCCGACCAGTCCTAACACTAACCTCTTAATGCTGAGGACCAAACGAGGCAGCTGCTGGTACCATTTTTATATAAGTCTTTGGTATGATTCGGCCGGGGTTCGGACCCGCGACCTCCCGCATCCGAGGCGGACACACTAACCACTTAGGCCACCGAAGCGGTATATTGTGAAAGTCTTCAATTGTAGAATAAAAGTTGACTTACTGACGAACAAAATACTGTTTTTTAATTTCTTTGGCCCCACTCCACATGTATTTATGTATGTATGTATGTATATCATTGATTTTTGGGAGGAAGTGTATGTATGTATGTATGTATGTATGTATGTATGTATGTATGTCACTGATCATTGGGAGTAAGGCTAGAGCTATTCTCTTTCAAGCAAGCGAATCCAAGGGGTCCGCTACTTTTCTTAGGCTGTTATGGAGATTTACTTGGACGTTTGGTCTGCTTAAATCATAGTACAAGGTACATGTATGGTTACCATTAGAACATTAAAGTTATAATATAACACCATTTATCAAATATTACCATCAGAACATTAAAGATATAATATAACACCATTTATCAAATATTACCATCAGAACATTAAAGATATAATATAACACCCTTCATCAAATATTACCATCAGAACATTAAAGATATAATATAACACCCTTCATCAAATATTACCATCAGAACATTAAAGATATAATATAACACCCTTTATCAAATATTATCTTTAGAACATTAAAGATATAATATAACACCCTTTATCAAATATTACCATCAGAACATTAAAGTTATAATATAACACCCTTTATCAAATATTACCATCAGAACATTAAATATATAATATAACATCCTTTATCAAATATTACCATCAGAACATTAAAGTTATAATATAACACCCTTTATCAAATATTACCATCAGAACATTAAAGTTATAATATAACACCCTTTATCAAATATTACCATCAGAACATTAAAGTTATAATATAACACCCTTTATCAAATTAAGTTTTTAAGTTCAGTATTTTTATACAGGTAACGTATGCAGTAAAACTGCATATAGTTTGAGTCAAAAAACAAGGCTGTAACGTACTAACTCAACTATGACGAACCATCCTTAAAGCCATCCTAGTCTTGTTAATTAATTTTTAAAATGCACCCCAAAATGTCCTAAATCCAATAGTATCTTTTATAAAGAAAAATTGGGAACGTTTATTAGAATCCATAACTTCACCTAACAATGACAGAACGCTGAAAGTCAAACTCACTTTCTAGCTCACCAATATTCATCTGCATGCAAAACTTAAGTAAAATCTAGTACGAATAAATAATTATTGCGTGGAAACATTAGCAGGTGAATCAGACAACCATTACTCTAATAATGCCACAAAACGATGATGCAAATTGTTTAAATTTAATCTTATGTGCGACCTCATCCAAGTAAAAGTGCAGGAGAACACTGGTGATAATAATAAATATCGTTATCATGCAGAAATGAAATTGATTTATTGGGAATATCACAGGATACAATCCCGCCATAAAATGCCAAATAGATCCACTTCTTCCAAATTCTTATATATTTAAAGCTGCGCGCCGTTTTTGAAAATCCAGTTATAATTAAGGAGAATGGTTGAACAGTAACGGACACACGGACAGAATGATGGATGGTCACACGGAGTATGGAAAAGGGAAGGATGGAATAAAAATATCAAATTATTACATTCCGTTTTTTCCCCACAGAAAGCAGGAAATAAAAAGGCATGAAATTAGAATCTGCGATGGAGCCATCAAAGTAGCTTTATGTAATTTTTGTAAAAGAATACACCGCTGAATAGACTGTGTAGACAAAGAAAATCAAGTTAATTATTGTATATGTTACATGTCCTTCATCAAGTACCTGCCTGCCAAACTTTAACATTAGTTATAATTATTTTTCATTGTTTTCGAACTTAGAATTAAACTCTGCCATTGTTAAAAGGAACGCAACAACAACAACACCCTCTCATAAGAATATTCCTTGAAGGACAAAACAATATAAGTAAACAACATCATGAACCATTTCATCTGTATTAAAAACAATACATATTAGGAAATGTTCTTATATTTCAAAGTAAGTGATTCAGGTCGCCTGTGATCTCTCCAAGCTCAGCCGATAATTACTCTAGGTCATCCAACAACTGCTTCAGCTTACCATACTAGCTAACCCTACGATCTCTCCAAGCTCACCTTACAATTGCTCCAGCTCACTCTACGATCTCTCCAAGCTCACCCTACAATTGCTCCAGCTCACCCTACAATTGCTCCAGTTCACCCTACGATTGCTCCAGCTCATCCTACAATTGCTCCAGTTCACCCTGCGATCTCTCCAAGCTCACCCTACGTTTGCTCCAGTTCACCCTACGATCTCTCCAAGTTCACCCTACGATTGCTCCAGCTCATCCTACAATTGCTCCAGTTCACCCTGCGATCTCTCCAAGCTCACCCTACGATTGCGCCAGCTCATCCATTTTGAACGATTTGACGTGCCATACAGTACCAATAACAGATTCCACCTCGTCCACAGAGAAAACGTCATTCGCAGTGCATTATCAAAGTTGGGCAGAAGATCGGATAAGTCCTTATTTTTTCAACATCCTCTCTTCCATGATGATGCAAGGTGTCGGCAATCGTGAACGATTGCCATTGATTATAATTGGTGCTAAGTGCCAGAGGAGGAAGTTAGTTATTTGAGGTATTGATGCCTGTATAGGTACAATATGTTCTTGTGCACACCATTTGTGAAAATTTGCCGTTTACTTTCGTACGCTTTTGGAGCGGAGGGCCGTCTCATTCTCTCTACCATTAGTTGTAAGAGCTGTTTTTTCCCGAGGGCTTGTTTAATATTATCCAGACGTGCATGTTCAGCAGTTCTGGATTGGGATGTCGTCGTGGTTGTTTGAGCAGATGATGGAATATCTCAGTTTTCCTGGGAATTTCCGTAGCGTGATTGATGAGGTCTTTGATCCACAACTTCTTCCATCTGATTGGGATGAGATGAGGATCTGATTCTCTTGCTTTCTGTATCACCTTTGGAACCAGAACTGTTGGAAGGTAAGCGTATGCGTCCAGGCTGTTCCAATCTATGAACAGAGTATCGATTGCCCAGGCCTTTGGATCTGCGACTGGCGAGACAAACAGTGGAGGTTTGGTCACAAATAGGTCTACAATTCTATCGGGCACATAAAAGGCAACCTAGGACTATGAGGTCCACCGCCTCAATGAGCAGACCTAGTAGGCGAAGGAAATCTCGAGCAGCTAGAGTGTCCCGTATAAGTACAGAAACCACCATTGTACTGATTTTCAATGCTTCTTCCATAGGGAGGTATACTCAGTTTATCTAAGTGTTAAACTCCATACATAGATGAACAAAATGCTGAGACTATTAGGTCGTATTTGTCTATGTTGACAAGGAAGCCCATGTTGAGAAGGGATACTATGTCTTGCTCTGAAAGATAACGCACTGATGTTTTCGCAGAATGTCGTCCAGGTGGTTCGATGCTGCTGCCGTAAAGATGGTCCGGACATGGGCCATCAATCGATTGAAAATCCAGGGACTGATGTTGAGTCCAAATGGAAGCGCCATGAACTGGCGCACGGTGTTTTTGTAGGCGAATCATAGGAACTTCATCGAAGCCTTGTGAACGGGGATGTGAAGATACGCAAGTTGTAATACCGCACTTATTGCGATATCTCCCTCCTGGACGGCGTTTAAAACCCGTAGTGGTATTTCCATCCTGAACTAAGGGGCGCGAATGAACTGATTGGGTGCGCTTAGGTCGATAACAAGGCGAAGAGTGTCGTTTGCCTATAGAACCAGGAACAGCTTTGACTAAAAATCAGGAGAATTTACATTGTGATCGAGTTCTACTGCCCTTTTCTTGAGAAGGTGGTCGTGGACTTCTTACTGCAAAGCGGTGGCTTTCAGTGGGTCTCTGGGGACATATGTAGCTGAAGGAACCCTAGACAAAGGAGCATTTGCGTTTAAATTGGCACTGAGTTCCTGTTTGTTTGCTTTTTGACATAGGGAGGCTGTCGTGAAGAGAAACATTGGCGAAAATGATCGACCCACCGCCTTCTCTCTCCACTGATACACCTTTGTTTGCAAAAGCTATAGTTTTCGACAATTGTTGTTGCTTCGGTAGGGCTGCTTCACAGGTCTGTGTCCTAGGTGAGTATCTGTAATCTTTCTCTATAATTCTATGAGAATCTCTGAGCTTTTATGACAAAAAGAATCGGTTGACGCTTGGGTCTTGTAAGTGACTGTGTAAGCAGTCCAAAATGTCAGTAACTGCAAGACTACGTAGGTACTTTGAATGTAGATTTGTTCTCTTCAGTCAATATATAAAGTGATGCCACGCCTTTATTACAGTGAGTTGATGAAACAGGAGAAGGTAAAATGCTGAAACTTCGCCAATCGAAGCTCGGGAGGCTAAGTCTTCACGCGTAATAGTAAAATCTAGTAACGACGAAGAAACTTGAGAACAAGCATCGTTGTCTTTGGATACAGGTGGTGAGGCTGACGTTTCTTGCGCTACCTGAAAAGTAGCTATAGAAGAGTGTCGAAGATGGTAGCTCACTATACTCGTAGAAGGTCCTGAGTTAGATTTGGTGTCTTTTAAGCGGTTGCTAAGTAAAGGCTTCTTTTGGGTGGCAAAGACTTTTGAATATTGAGAAGCAACGTCTCTTTGATACTGAAGCACTGAGATGGGCATGGTATGCAGCGAGTGCCAGTGCTGGACAGCACGTGTTAGGCTGATCCATGAGAGTTACTGTATAAACTGGGTTCGTTAAACTGGATAAAGGAGTCTCTTCTGGTTGCCTATATTGTATGTTCGATTGTGGTCATGGCCCATTATGATTAGATATATATGGCATAGTCCGGTCGTAACGGAGTAGTGCCGTCTTCACAGGCTTGATGTTGTCCAGTTCATGAGGTCGGGATGGGGTACCGGATGCTTGATCCAAGTTAATCTGATTTGCGAGAATGTAACTTTGGTGGGCTGTTTTGCTCACTATCTTACTGACCCAGCAAGTGATATGAAGTCGAACCCTATACACGGCCTATTGGTATCGCTTTTGGGTCGGCCCTTCCAGGAATAATATATGTGTTAAGAATATAGCGAAATGAGACGGGGTACGTTCTTTCTTTTTGACAAAGTCGATGCAATGTTTGAAATCCTGAAATAAATTCTAACCTTGCTATCGGTCTTTAAAACAGAATCGGAATAAGAGCAACCTTTCTGTCGGTCTGAACAATAGGATCGGTAATTGCATGTTATTTGATAAGTTCTTAAAAAATACTCTTTAAACACTGAATCACAGTAAAGAATTTCCTGTTGTAAAATGTATGTTCATGGAACATACACAGCACATTTCCCGCCAGTTAACCCGTTTTCTTCACGAGTGAGACGCACGAGTGTAGAAAATGGATTAACAAGTGGGTCCTGGTACAAGTCACTTGTAATACGACTGGCTTTGTAGCTCTTAGTTAACCAATCAAAAGAAAGAATGCAATATACACGCAATTATATTTATATGCTGTTTTCTTTTGATGATGAATAAGTCATTCATAAACGTGGCTTTGAAGGTAGAAAGATGGAATTACTTGCGTTAGCTGATATTTGCCTAAAATGGATTCAGGTGATGATATAGAATTGTAGGAAAAGCGATTCTTTTGTATGGATATTACACAAGGGTTGATCAACGCACTATTTTCCTATAATGGAAAAGTTTTTTTGGGGGGGTGGGATGGGGGTGGTATTTAAGAGATATATGCAATTTATGATATATATACAGTGGTATGAAAAAAACAAATTTAAATATTGGTTAATGATCTAGGACAAATCCTTCCACGCTTCTATGAATCTGTTCTCACATCATACGTCCACCTCCCAGCTTGAAAGTTATCCACAGGTGCCCGTGTAAGAGGAATGTCATTTAGGATAGAACATTTCAAGCTAGATCAGTAATCTACAAAAACCAGTATTATTATACTATTCGCAAGTTCAAGTACATACTGTCCACTGTCTAAGACCGCATCTATGTGACTGTCCATATTACAGACACAAACTTTGCACATAAGTGTAGCCAAATACAAAGACAGACACAAGTACATACAAGAAAACATACTTGAATGCATAAGAGAAGAACTATGCAAATATGCGTGATTTGCATCAACACTTGCATGGTAAACAAATCGGTCTTATTATGGGAAATGTATTACAGACCCAACCTTATGGGAGAATGATATTTTGCGGCGGAAATGGCAATTTGGCGATGGTTCGGGTGGAGGGGAGCAAATTGTCGTATCAGCAGCGTTCTGAGAAATGGATGGGAGCTGGCACAAGACCGACCCCTTGCAGGTCACTTGGGTATGGAAAAAAAGCGAAAGAGATGATTCTCCAATCATTCTTTTGGCCTGGAGTATTTGCAGATGTAAAAAGATATTGTGCAACGTGTCATGAATGTCAGATGACAGCAAAACGATCTGCCGGAGAGAAAGCCCCAGTGGTTTTGCATGGTTGGCCGAGTAGAAGGCCAATGACAATTTTACGAGGCTTGTTTACAAGAGAAAAATATGTCAGGTAGAAGTCAGCTGTGGAGCCGATTGTGAATATGCCTGAGAAGTTGGCCATCATCGGAACTCTCCTCGAAGGTAAACAGTTGAATCGCCAAAGGAAAATCAAAGCATTGTATGATCGTCACACGAAGACAAGAGAATTTAGCCCAGGTGATGAAGTCCTTATTGCACCGGATTTCAGCAGAGAATCCTACCGGAATTTATGTGGATTTAGACGGCAACTGTTTATTTGATTTCCACTATTCAGGAAGGTCACTGAGGGAATTCTGGACTCATGTACTGAGTTTAAAACTAGTGACCTTAAGCTTTATCCATTTAAATAGTAACATAAACTTTATGCAACTTTTATTGATACCATGCCAGCAAGTTATTTTTTAAAATGTATCAAAAACGTAAAGTTTTGTCTTAAAAAGGGAGGTGTTAAAGAGCATAATCTCACCCAAAGTAGATTCTAGCTATTAGTAGAGACAGTTGGTCAGAACATTAATGCTGGATATTTGATACCAGACACTGTCAACAGGTTCGGTTCTGTTGTTTATCTTCCCATGCTTAACTCAGCCTGGACCAGTTCATACCCTTGGATAAGGCACAAATGTTAAATTAATTAAAAACCCTTACCTCTAACCGTTACTAAAACAAGAGCACAGTAGGAGAGCAGGCAGTTATGTAGCTGTGCTTGGTACTGTAAGCAACACTCTTTTTGGTTTTGGTGAAGATTGTAGCTTTATTTTACATAAAGTTGTAGGACCCTTACTTATTGTTTATGTGTCCTTTGAACTCGAATGTAACAATATATATATATATATATATATATATATATTATATATATATATAACTATATATATATATATACATATATATTAACATATATATATATATTATTACATATATATATACATATAGTAAAAGAAGGAAATGCGGATGTGTATCATTCGAGTAAAAGAATCACCATGATAAATATTTGGAAAAGTATGCAATTATGAGATAAAATCCTATTATTATTGTGTGTGTGTGTGTGTGTGTGTGTGAGGAGAGAAAAATTAAGAAATGATCGTTCGATAAAAAACACTATTAGGAATTTGTCAGTGTGAAATTATGAGGTAATATACTAGTACAGTGTGTGTGTGTGTGTGTGTGTGTGTGTGTGTGTGTGTGAACGAGGGGAGAGAAATTAAGGAAAAATCAACAAATTGACCCGGCTCTTCTGACAAGATAATATTGCAAATAAAGATTTCTGTGTTGACCAATAAATCCTTGCACGACTACCCAATAGACCGTTCGTTAATAAGATTTAATGATGACGGTTGTGGTGAGTATTAGAATCGTTTTCAGCAAATTGGGTCTATTATTACTAGACTGGGTTGGTAGTGGAAGAGATCCGCCGGTCGCTAAATTAATTTTTAAATCAATATCGATCCAAAACATATTCCTGTATCCCAAAATGAAGAACAGTTGCGCATTAGACGAATGGGCAAATTGCATGCAGTCAGTTCTGCAGAATTTACTAAGAGTTGTACAAAAACTGAGATTCCCGTATGAAGTCATAAGTTAAATAAATCCATTAAATAAATCCATATTAATAAATCCATTTAAATAAATCCATTTAGACGTCATTTTGTTGAACCTTTACCTGATTCCATTTTAAATGATATACGTCCTCATCATTTTTGTTGGTCATTCATTGTAACTCAGCAAGGAAAACGTTATTTTTTTTAACACGTTTCCGCTTATATATTCAAATTTATAGACCAGACGGTGACATCAACACACCTGTCTTGTCACATGAGAAACTTATATATTCCATTTCGGGAAATAGCCTTTGTGAAAAGTGCGTTTTCGTTTTTTTCGATGCAAATACAATCTTCCGCGTTTAACACTTGTTTTTTTTGGGGGGGGGGTTTGCAGGATATCTCAGACAGTCAATCAAACGCGGCCACTTCGTTTTGAGGAGTCACTTTTGGGGCATATCTGATACTATGATGATTCGATTGACTAAGCTTTTACTACAGGTGGTAACACGTTGATGTCTTGGAGATTATGATGATGTGTGACATAGTTCAATACACGTTCCTTGAATGGTCTTTGAAAACATTTCAAAAGAATGACTTTGATTTCGGATTTTCAGTGGTGAAAGAAAAATAAACGTGTCTCTTTTCAATTCTATTGAGAGGCTAGGTTTAAGAATTCAGCGCCTTTGTCGTTTGTCATCGCAGAGGGCGTGAACCACTTTGTTCCACATTTGCACCAACTCGAACCGTGTTTTTAATGTCAAACGAACAATCAAAATCAATTTTGAACCACACCTGTAACATAAAACAAATATTCGAAACCTCGATTATATCAAGCTATGACATCTACTAAATCTGTTTGCCATTGATGATCTATTCCTAATAATTTCGTTTGACCTCTTTGGCGTCGAATTGGGTTTGTGTAACTTGTACGTCGAGTGTCCTCGAACTAAAGTCTTATATCTCGCAGATGTATACTTTGAGTTTGGTTTTCCTGCAGCTGTTTAATTTCTCATTAGCCGGCCGGATGGGCAGGATTGTATTGGATGCTGGCAAAAAGTGTGTCTGTGATGTTGCTGTCCAGTAAGTCAAAAATTTTGGATCGGAATTCTCTACATGATCGACGAGCAAAAAGAATAGATGATGCCTGAGCAGAAGTGATCTGCTCCTTTCTTTACTTCTTTCTTCACATGTTTCCTTTCTCTTCTGCTGTCGAGGGTGTCAACCAGGGCTGACAAAAGGGGGGGGGGCAGCCGGGAATATATCCCCGGGGCCTAGGCCCGTAAGGGGGTCCGGACCGAACAACACTTTTTAATTTTATAAAAGAAAAATTTAGTTTGAACAAGAAGTAGGAGAGGACCGGGTTTTTCTTACCACAGGGCCCGTGATCACTCTCTACGGCCCTGGTGTCAACATCAACATTTTCATCTAATCAATCTTTGATGTAGGTGTCAGTTTAGGTCTTGCCCCTAGTTGGATTTGTAAGTCTTCGAAGTCTTCGCCTTTGTCTGTCTCTTCTATCGCTGTGGCTGTCTTTCATCGTCTTTGGTTTCATCGTCTTTGGAACTGCTGCCTTTTTCTTGGATCTAGTTGACACTAGGTTTGATAGTTTCATCTATCGCTGCGATTTTCTGTTTCTGACAAATATGTTCGATCCATCAACGATTGCAACTCTTGTTTTAAGTGTAACTTCTCCGTGAAGTTAGGATTTGGAAGTAAGTGAAGTAACCGTTGTTCGTACCAATGGTGGAGTACCATTCACCGTTTGTAACGATTAAAGGTATTTTTCATCCTTCCATAAGGTCCATGTGTACCGATGTGATGTCCTTCCAGAACTGTCTACCCTTTTTACGTTAATGCCATCCCTCCTCCTAAAGGAAGCATAACGATATATCCTAACAAAGAAGTAGCGACTTTTAACAGTGAATATATCAGGATTGGAAATAATCCTCAAGCAGTGTTTTCTTTTCACTGTTAGGAATTTTATTTTTCACTATTTGTCGAAGAGCTTGAGGAGGTCGTTATCATAGTTGTGTTTTGTATTTTAGTCAAATGAGCCGTTTCAGGTATTCTTGAATTATATGTTTTCGTATAGGGGTATTGACTTTGATAACACACAAAACATCACAATGCTTAGCTAAACGAGGAGGTGAGAACCTTGTTTCCTATATTTTTGATGACATCTTTGGACGTCAATGATGTAACTGTGAACTCTTGGAGAAAGACATCTAGTTCATAGAATTCGTCTCCACTTGTAAGGGTACAAATTTCTGTCGATCTATGAAGAGCACATTAATTTGGGCAGGTGAACGATTAATAGATTTATGGGGAACGTGGCGTGTTAAATCACTATAATGCACGGATTTGTAATGTCTGTGTCATGAGAGAAGTGACTCTTAATGAAGCGTTCGTTTATTTAACAGTCAGACAGACTGGAAGGGTAGGATTAACTTTCGATCTTGTATCGGAATTGTCAGATTTGAGATTTTCCAGAATCGGTTATTTGGGAATCTCGAGGTCACGCAGACTACAATTTTGGCGCCTAGTTATAAAATGTGGGAGATATATTTAATCCGGATTGGTTACGCTAAATAAGGGGCGTGATTCCCACACGAGATTTCTTGGTTTTAATATGTCCCATCGCAAAATTTTAGTCAGTCTACGCTTTTCTGCAAGAGAAAACAAATGTAGGAGACTCCGAGTTTGAATTTAGAAGAAATTCACTCGTAAAATAATTATCCAAGGGATCGGATTCTGGAAAGTCGACGGACACGATTTTGGCGGTAGAAGCGAGCGAAGCTTGATAGCAAGGTATTTGTGCCAATCTCATGTAATTCGTTGATATCAATATAACGATTTGTTTGATATATTTGCTTATATTTGCATGAATTTATTTGTTTAGATTCGTAGATCAATTTTTTTTATATGAATACAACTGTGTGAGTTCATCTATATGAATCCGTACAATGATATTCTTTATATAAGTTCGGCGAATTGTTTGAATGTGTCGTCTTGATTGTTATAGGAAAATATGTATCTAAGAATTTCATGCCTTACTTTAGTTGACATGAGTTACGAGATGCCATGTGAATTCACCGACCTTAGATGATTTCAGGTATGATAAAGACTTGAGTACGTATTGACTGAAATTAACGTTGTTAAACAATGAAGTGAGATTTCATATATGCTAAAGACTTGAATGTGTGTATTCGCTAGAATTAACGTAGTTAAGCCATGTAATGAATGTCATTGATTCATTTGTGTAATTGAGACGAGAACAGAACTGTTAGGTGTTGTGGGATGATAATGTGAGTCTGGTTGAAATAGCCGTTAGGAAGTACATTAATCTTATGAAACTAGGTTTGTTTATGGTCTGCCATGTTTAGCTTGACCAGATAGCCTTTGGTATCTGTTTGAATTTCCGATAGAACGATATCTGACATAACCAGAGGGGAGTAATGATCTATTCCCAGTAGGATATCTGACAGAAGATTTAGGTTGCTTCTTTGTTTACTTTTGGAAGGTGAAATAGCTCCACGGGACGTATCCACGTACCTACCTATCGAAGTATCTACGTATCACGTACTTACATATCCACCTACCTACACAAAGTTCGAGGGCCGAAAGAGGCGAGACAGTAGAGAGTCTGGAGAAGGGAAAAGTGGAAAGGACCAAGAAGAACAGTCACAGTGAAGTTGGAGAACAGTCACAGCGAAGTTGGAATGAACCGGAAATAATCAGGTCATGAAGTTGTACAAGGCAATGACTTCGATTGTTCACTCGATTCTATGATCAACTAATTCTATCATTTAAAACAGATCGGCTATTTATATAAGTATATTTGTGTTTGAAATTCGGTGAATGATTTATTTCAAAAAGAAGTGTATCTTCTTAAAGTAATGCACTGTCACGGTTGTTTATGTAATTGATTAAATTGTTATTCTTTCAAGTACGGGGGCTCGTGTCATTCAGTTTTATATATCTGCTCAGATCTCTATCTATCCCACCTACAAGTTTCACACTTTATATTAATATTTACTTGATCCGGGCAATAACACCGAAGGCGACCACCCTCTAGATACCTATAACCCAATTTCCACTACAACCCACCCCCAACAAAGTGTGGGCTTCGTAGCACCACTGATAGTCGTGACCTCCTACGAACCTGATTTTGGGTACTCATGGACGACGAGGTTTTGTCAACGGACTCAGTCATGTCAGTTTTTTGATAAGTCCAGTTAACTTTGTAACACTCCAGTTCTGTCTAACACTCTTGTCCTAGGGGTGCGACCCTTTTGGCCTCCGCAGCAGCAGCCAGAGCAGAAGAAGACGACGACGATTAGAGAAGTAGAAATCTCTTCTGATATAGTTTTATATTTCTTCATCAAACGGAGATACACTTGACTTAAAACAGGTTTATCTAGCATCATCAACAACGGAAAAGAGGGGGAGACAGTAGTAGATATCGGTTTGGTTACCTAAAGGTCGAGGTTGCCGTGAGTATGTGTGCGTTCTAGCTGCAGTGCCCCTCCTTCTGGAGGGTAAAATGGTATTTTGGTTTTCTTCGGGGGAAGGGGAGTGTCTGGGGTGCGTACTCACTGCTACTGTCATATTTGTAGTTTTTCATTTGGATTTTGCCTTTTTGTGTGTTTTACTTTGTTTACTTTAGTTACTGTATTATGTATTATGATCCCATCGTAGCAGCGAAGGAATACCGACTTTTCCTAAAAATCAACTTCACCCGATTTGATGATAATATGTTTCTTTCTTTGAGTATCGATTCTTGGATTGGTCAGTTGTGTTAAAGCCGTTTGATGCTTTTCAAAAAAACGTTGCGTTTGGTGAGGAATATAACGACTCCTTTATGTGCTTTGGAAGTAAACCAGCGTAACACTTCTTCGAGACTGGTTTCTAACCCATGTAAACGCACTTGTGTATTTTCTTTAATGGCTGACAACATACTTTGCACGAATCCTCAACATCTTGACAATCAAAAGATTATGAAGAGCGGGCTTGGTACCGGAAATAGAAAGCTTTCCGCACTTCCGTCGGGATCGTAGTTGTTGATTTTCTTGGAAAGGCGAGGAAAATATCCTTTAGCTATTTTCATCATTCCAAACGTTTTCGGCATTTTATTCGAAGGCATAACTAAAGAGCTCACGGAGTCTTTGAATTGTACATCTCCCACTTTGATTTAAATGATTTTGGCTCCATTGATGGTGACTTGTGGAAATTGGGTTCCTTGCTGTAAAATGTTTTAAAAGAAATTTACTGTTGTATCCTGGAAGACTGTGAGCAATGACTGCAGCGTATTGATGGCAGTTGCCGTAACGATCCACCACATATATCCAACCAAGAAATCGTCCGCAGGGTATATAACCCACTGAGCGACATTAGAAATAGCATCAGATCCACGAAAATTCCTTTGCACTTCCACTTGGAATCGGACCACTCCGGTTGCTAGTGGTTAGAGCGTCCGCCTCGGATGAGAGAGGTCGCGGATTCGAACCCCGGCCGAGTCATACCAATGACATAAAAATGGTACTAACAGCTGCCTCTCTAGGCACTCAGCATTAAGAGGTTAATGTTAGGAATGGTCGGCCTGGTGTGAGGATCATGTGACTGTGTGGGACATCATGCTACATGTCTGCGCCATAATGCCCTCGTTCTAGACATCACTATAAACTGCCACATTGCACACATTGGAACCATATGACTGAAAAATTGTTAAAGCTGCGTTAAAAATCCAAACCAAACACTCGACTTGGAATCACACAACAGTGCGACAGTGACTAAATAGAGGTTCCTGAATACAGTCTGACAAGCGTGATGTGCCACAACAAAGTTTGGAATGTGAATTCCAGTATCTTGAGAACATTAAAAATAAAATAAGGCAAAATGGACAGGATAGTTCGTGTACTGGTGATCTAGTAATTACTTGAGTTGGTTGTCGTGTTTCTGAATATAACACTGATGAAACAACTCGACGACTTGACCTTGACATGGCATAGTTTCTTTCGGAGACAAACGTGTAAATCGTTCTTATTGATACGATCATTATGTCCAGATTTTGGACACACATTAAATAAGCCAAAAAGCACTATTCTGTTGTAGAAATTGCTTCGTACTATTGTTACGTATATGTAATTAAATTTCTTGTGTGTTAGTTTTAAATTCTCTTTTACTTTATTTTTATTTCATTACATTTTGTTGTAAGGATAATATTTTTACTGGATTTGACAATTTTCCCAGTAAATTTAGTTCAGTTATTTTAGTCTGATTAGAACGCAAAATGATTGCTACATTGTATTTTTAGCTTATCTAGTTCTTGAACTTGGTTCCGATTTTGTAAACACTAAGTGAAAATGATTGGTTATTACCAAGGTCATGTTCAGCCCACGTGTTAGCTCTGTTGTAAACAGTTTTATTTTTAAATTTATTTCCAGTGTGGGAATCAGATTCTTAGATAGGGCTATTCTAGCTTACGTGCTAATTGACTTGTAGTAAGTGATCACGTGACCCATCACGCGGGTCTGAAATGACGTTTTAGTTGGGTTTAATTCTCAATCTCAGTGTTTATAAGTCAGTCGTAAAATACCTTCAGGCCGAGAGGTATTCCTGTTGTTGCCATTTGAATTGAGTTTTTTATTTAAAATAATTTATTCACCCTGGAAAATACTTTTCTTCATCGAAATTCTTGGACAAAGACATTTACTAAAAATTATTCGGAATTCAAAAGCCAGAATTATATTCTTGGTGACTCAACAAGGAACTGTTGACACATCAACACAAACTGGTTATAGAGGACGTCATCGCTTTCCATATTGGAACTTCATCGAGATTCGAACTTGGATTCAATTAGAACTTTTTAGTGATAGGACTTATATTTTTAAATTCTAGGATTAATTTTGGGATTAGATTCACAAACCGTAAGTCCTATTTCATATTTTTACCTTGTTTTCTAGGGAAATAAATTATGTTGTTAAATTTACAAAGCTTGTTGACTTCACTTTTTTCTTTTGTTACTTTTGTACGAGCCTACACGTAACACTGTGTCGATCATAACATGCTGGAATCACGAATATTGTTTACATGTGTTATGGTTTAAACAAGTTGCAAGCAATAACAACCAACACAAAGGATATTCACGACTAATTTTAATTTTAATGATCACTCGAGCTAGGTCGCAAGACGACTGCCCCATGCACAGAGCAGACTGGTATTTTCTTACACCAGGGCAGTAGTTTATCAAAACTACAGAAGAGAGACAAAGTCAGGGTTCATTAAAAGTCTAAATTCTTGCCTTTTACAGTGATTACAAACACAGACCTAAGTCATGTGGGTCAACCTGTTAATCAATATCAAATGTGTGAACCATGTAGATTTTGTTTCTAACATTACCATATCTGACCACTTAAAATCCTTTAAACTAAAACTACCATATATATCCACGTCTCTTGTCTTAATGATAATCAATATGTATACAATAACTTGGAGAGACAGGTTAGGCATTAAAGACGGCAACAACAGCTTTGAATCATTTCTTGTCTTTCACGAACACAAGGTCTCGACCCTATACAGCCATAACATCTTTCTTCATGATAATTATTTTGCTCCTGATTGTTAAATTCACATTTGTCTCAATAATAATCCTATCTGAGAAATGCAGCGATACTGGTAATAGCATATAAACGATATTTGTGATGATAGACAGAAATGTATTTTCCGTCTGGAAAATTGGGTCATTAGAACAGGCGATTTCCACCAATGACTTAAGGATAAACTTCAAAAGCAGAAGAAATGGCAAAAGAACATATTCATATGAAGGAATTTCAATCACAACAATTAATATGAAGAAATGTGTACTTTGTGATATGTTTCAAATTTCATAGTGAATCTTATTCACGGGAATATATAAAGTTCGTTAAATGGAACCATATATTGGTGTTACTATGTATTTTTTATGTATTCGTAGGATATTCACACACACACACACACACACACACACACACACACACACACACACACACACACGAGCGAATAGAATCACTTTGCTGCAAGGTCTGGCTGGCCATGAAAAGGTTCTTTGGGTTTTGAAAAATGAAATAAAAGCATGGACATTTCAAGATTAGCTGCAATTGTCTTAAACCTTTTCCACATCCATGCCCATCTACTGTTGCGGCAGTAGTTGCTCTTGCTGCTGTTGCCGTCTTGCTACTGTAGGGTGTAGGTGTCTCTCTCTCTCTCTCTCTCTCTCTCTCTCTCTCTCTCTCTCTCTCTGAGATTTCGCTAAAGTCACTTAATGCATTCATGTCAGTTCTTTTAGTTCTGCCAAAATTTCCCGTAACAGACTGAAAGTTCTGTTTTCACTCGTTTTACTCTATTCACTGCTTGTGGTTTGTTTTATCTTCCTCTTGTTGCCTTCTCTTTTCCTCTTCTTTTATGTTTTGAAAAAGGGTCTGTTCTTCTCTTTAGCGTTGTGGAAAGATCTCTAACTATATATTCTATTTCTCTTTACTTTAATCATTATATCGTTATATTATTTTATTTTAGCTCATGACTTAGTGTATTCCCAGTTGAAATAATTTTAAAACAACTTTTTTTTTTCTGGCAGTGGTGGTAATATTGCAGGAGAAGAAGTAGGTTGTACCCGCAATAATTCTTGCGAATACAAATCCAAACCCAAGTCATTATCTGAGTTGATACTAGCTACAGCAGCAGTAGTTGCACTCTCACTCCGGGTACAAGGATCATCACCGGAGGTACACCCCAGCACATATTCTTCGTTTGAGCCTCGTATACTGTACGTGCACTGTTCCACACTTGTTAGTCCTAGGAACTCTCATAGTGATATATACTTTCGAAAGTGACGTTTCACGTCAGTGGCATTCTATTTGGTACATAGAGACCATATCCAGAGTGACCAATGTCTCAGAAACAAAGATGCTGTTCCGTCATTGATAATATTGTATGTTTTATATTTGTATATTTTTTTTAAATCTATGTTTAATCTACAATGCAAAACTTAAGCCCCCTCTTTACACTTCTTCACTACAAAATGTAAACCCTCTCTCTACACTTCTGTCCTTTTCATGTGTGATATTAAATAAGTCTGAATTGTATCGTTGGGTGCATAGGTGAACATTCCTGCTCTTTCCTCTTCTTACACTCCACGTGTGTGTGTGAAATAATATTTGTCTGCTCAAGATGTTATTCCTTACTTTACCTCCTATTTTACATCCTCCTTCAGACTGCCTGTTGGTTACTATGACGGTGTGTCGGTTAGTAGATGTGTGTACTGGCTAGTAAGCGTAGGTGCTGTTCAGTTGATGTAGATTTTGGTCAACAGATATAGGTGCTGGTCAGTAATACTGTGTGTTATCCAGTAGGTATGAGTGTTGGTCAGTAAGAATGGGTTTGACCAGTCATTTTACTATTATCTTTCCCCATGACCCAACAAATCTCCTCCCTATTCCATCTATAAATATTTAAACAACTCTTTCCGCGTGGAAGATACGCTTACTGCCGAGATTGAAGAACTTGACAACGTCAAAAAAACTACACACCTTTGAAACTAAAGCCTTGACCACGGAAGTGCTCCAATTAGCATGGTCATTGTTTCGTTTTTAAAAAACACGTATAACACTATGATGAAATTTTACTTTGTTGAAATTACAATCAAGACATATTAGATTGACCCTGGCAAGTCAATGCAACAAAGTAAAGGGGCCAAGTTTTTGGGACTGTTTGTTTGAGTCTTAATATACATACGTGTCCTCCATGCTGTCAGCATTGGGAAAGGTAAAGGTAACTGCTTATTATTTACAATTTGAGCTTTATGGTGTGGTTGTTTGTGTGTATTTCGGCGACAGCGCACAGTGAGTAAAGAAGCATTGATACTGATCCGGAAGTGAAATTTGTGACTCACTGCACGGTACTTTGTGTACAGTCTAGCCTCTAAAAGAAAATGCCGGATAACCTATGACAGGAACTTAACCGTGAGTTCATCTTTGAAGGTATTTTAGATTAACTAATGATTTATTAGGATTTGGAAATAGTGGAAAAGTTCAGTACTAAGACACAAAAGTGGTGACTATATAGGAAAACTAACCGTGATCTGAGTCCAACCGTCACTCTGACTGAATATATATAAGAAATATTTTAATTGGTCGACGTCGAGGCTGCATGTGTACGTCATGAACCAAACTATAAATCGGTACGGGAAAGAATGGCAAACGATAGCATGGCAGCAACGGCAGTGGACGTTAAATTCGTTTTCAAAGGTAATAAATGAAATCGTTACTTGGGAAGTCAATACGTCATGATAACTTCAATAACATAACAAAGACGACGTGTCATTACTAATATTAGATTGAGTAATAATTTGAGACTAATGCAACTGAATGATTTCTTTAAACTTTTTCATTCAAATTGCAGGAATAACATCCACATCCAAAATGAAAAGTGCATATATATATATATATATATATATATATATATATATATATATATATATATATAATACTATCATACATGTTAGAGAATTTTTAATTCGTACTCTACGGAGATTCGAATCCAGGTCCGCGGATAAACGGCACCCATCGCCTTGCCTGCAAGCACCATTCCATATTCCTTCACGACTAAGCACGCGTCATCAGAAAATTGATGCGACTGAATCGGTGCTATATGCACTCGTGCGTAGCAGACACACTCGCATGACGACCTGGTAACTAATTCTCATCTATCAACAGTCATTCCGGATTCCTATGAAAGAAATCAAGGTATATATATATATATATATATATATATATATATATATATATATATATATATTCTTATATTCTGCCTACTGTTATCAAGCATTCTCTTATAGAATCCGGAGATAGCATTTTACGTTCTGTCTGGTGTGTATTTATAATTCTCTCTCTCTCTCTCTCTCTCTCTCTCTCTCTATATATATATATATATATATATATATATATATATATATATATATATATATATATAGAAAGATAGATAGATAGATAGATAGATAGATAGATAGATATATATACGCAAGAATGCACGCATCTATGATTGTATGATACTTCTGTTGCTATGTTGCAGGTTAATAGGAAGTGTCACTATAAATATTTAGATGCGTACAGATATAGATATGCACCATGTATACAGTAGTGGTGGATGATTGATTACCTGATTTTTCCATTTGTCGAAAGGGTCTTTCAGCGGTTGCTTAAAATGAAAAATTGCATCATTAAATTTATTAGTCGGCTTGAAAATGCTTTCCTGTATTTTGCAAATGCGGAATGTGATCAAATTAATGATTGGGACAACTCTTTGCATTGGAGTATATTACTGCTAACTGTATATTCTAATTTTTTCTACACGACATTGATTCTCTGAAGAAAGAACATACAAGAGAAAAGACCGTTATACCCTACTTGTTTGTTTATGCAAAATGTAAATAGTAGTATATCTCAAGGAATATTTACTATTTTTGATCCAGTTTGAAATTACGATTCCAACTTGTGTTTTTTGTAAGAATATATTGTTGAATTTAAGCTTAGAATGTGTTCCTGAAGATGAATTGTTCAATTGTATATACCAAGTATTAATGAAGGTTTATTTAATCGACTCTGATCTTTCATATCTAACCGAATGTATAAAATTGCTCGTACAAAATACATATATGCATCGTTGGTGTCTGTAGGTACTTTGAATCAATTTAAAAATGTGTTACTATACTTTCGTAGAAAACTGCAGCTCATGAGAAGTTTCTGCAAAAGTTGCTCATTTACTGTATTTAATTTGCATTAGGTTTTTTTTTTTAAGTGTTTGAATCAAAACTGATGCATTCACGTTTCACGATTCTACAGCGACCAAATATCTGGTTTTCAGCGGCGAACAGTAGGACCTTTAATTAGTAATGTTAAAATGTTCACATCTATGGGACAAATATTGGTAACATTAATATGTTCAGAAGATAAGAAAAGCATGTCCCGAAAACAAATAGCAATTGACTGAAGTGAGAACTTTCTACATCTTTTATACATGCAGACACACTCTAACATATACATATATGTTACATTATGTAAAGGTTAATGGCTTGATATCTTGCATAAGCTTGTAGGAGAGTCTGCCAATAGCATAGTGTGATTAATGTAATAAAATAATATTTTAATATAGTCAACATTAGATGCACCAATCATTTAAATTATAGTTCCCATGAGTATGTTTCAGTCTTATAATATCTGCTCTATTACGGAGAAAAACGGGAAAAGGCTTGTTCTTTCCTAGACTCAAATTACGCACATCGAAAAATCTTATAATTTTTCTACTTATAATTTCTCTACAACTTTTGCAAACGACGTACTTCGCATTTACAAATTCTGTATTCTATTAAATCAGTTTTGTCTAAAGTTATTGAATATTAAAGTGATTTTCTCCATAAATAAATAAATGCCTTCCGAAAATTTCTAAATGCATAGTATATGTTATTCTTTTGGGACACAAGATATGCTAAAATTATTCCGAATAATAATGTTGTCTATTGTTGAGTAGTCGGCAGCACGATGTTGATTGCGATGTTCACTCTTTTCACCAAATTTCGTTAGCATACTACTTAAGCAAGAGGTTAACGCAAGCAACACAAGAATTCAAATGTAGGATAATTACTGATATTGCTATTACTAAATAACATACATTTTACAATGGAACTTGCATGAATTAAACTAAGTATTATGAATGAAATAAACAAGACTGATGACAAACTATGAGCCATTATGCCTTATCCTTGACGTAACCGATTCTGTTCAGATAAATTTCCATGTGTTGCTGCATTTCCAAAATTTTTATTAAAATCACAATATGTTTAGTGTGGTCAAACTTGGATTTTTTGCACTGTAAGGTGAAATATATACAAGAACGACAGACCTGATAAGCGGACATTATAAAAGTTAAACAATCAAAGCCAGACACATAAACTATTATCTCGCTTTGAGGATAGAAATGAACTTCATTAAATTTAACAAGATAAATATCAGAAGTTACTGTGACAAATGTAAACGCTCATCATGTGACATTTTGCTACTCATTATCTGTTCATGTTTAACATCTCTAGTATGTTATACTGGAGACTTACAAATGGTCTCGAAAACAAACACAAATTAAAATTGTGAGCATACAGCTATGACCCATTTTAAGCTTACAATTAGTTTCGAAATTATTCTGATCCTGGTCAAAATTTGATTGTATTGCATAACATAAAACAGATGAATATCGACAATCTTAAGTAGCAAGAGGCAATTGGTAACGCAAAACAAAATCGGTTGAAAACTTACACATTTTTGTATACATTATTTGATTCACATGAACGTTCATATACGGTGCATCATGCTCCACTCAACTCGCAGTTTTGCGCATTGGTGAAATGGTCTTCACTTTACAATTATATCAATAACATTGGCAAAACTACTTGAGCTGCAATACATGTTATCAACATTAGACTTTGTACCTATATGTGGGTTTCAATAAAAAACGGATAACGTGTATGCTGACATGTATTTACAACATATACAAACTTTTCTGTCGGTTCAAAGAAGTCTGAATACAGTTGATCACAAGATTACCAGTAGTCATTTAAATCAGTATATATATATATATATATATGTATATATATATATATATATATATATATGCCTTAGCAACCTTAACAACATACTGCTATATGCTGCTGCTATACTTACTATATATATATATATATATATATCCTTAGTCAATAGCAATATGAGTCTCTTCTTTCACATTTACTGAGTATATAAATGCTAAAGAAGAAATGATGATGTGTCTCTCTCAATCAGACTTAATATAACCGTCATGGCATATTCAAGATAAGTAGCATACCTTCTTTCTAAACAATATTCCGGCCATGTCCAATTACTTGCAGAGTAACTGAAATCGTTCTGTGCTCAGAGATAGTAACGACTGAACAATAAGTACTGGACGAGACTACTCCAAGCGACCAGACAGTACGCATGTCTTATTTACGCAAGAAAAAGGTGAGTTGTTGGCAAAACAAATGATAGCAATATTTGTTGCTACACGCCATAGCCTCGTCTGTTAATGACCCAGATGCAACGTATGTACGATTATATTGATGTTTGCTTGCAAGAAAATCGTATTTGATGTGATACACAATCGCTCCAAAACATTTTAGTGACGCTTCTAAATCACTCCCTTTTTTATTGTTTTCCCAAGTAATAGAATGTAAATGACACCAAAGCCGTGGACAATTGTGTAAACATTGTATCCTGATTCTATCACAGACTGGAATCTTTATCAGGCAGTACGAGGTAAGACACATTCTTTAACAGATCATCACACAGAACACATGGACCCATTCATACGCGTGAAAGAACAATTTAATGTGGATAAATTCATCGATAAGTAAACCTTTATTCAATATAGTTCCACACTGAACAGTGTTATCATTGATAGGGATTCATTTATTTTTAATAATCTGCAGTATGATACTGGAGTGTGAAAATATATGACATTTATTTCACCTGGTAAATTTCTAGGTAAAATATTAATCAAGATAGAATATAAGTTAGAGTATAATTTGGCTTATAATAATTGTAACTGTTAATATTTGCCTTATAGTCATGGGTGCTACAGTAAGACCACTGAGGTTGATGGATCTATTTGGTAAGAAAAACAATGAAATATTCTGGAATTTGGATTAAAGAGATACAATGATAATTAAAAAAAAAGCATGTGTTTTAACAGTGCACACAGTATAACCTACTAACTCGAATTTAGATAAAGAACAACGACTTATTCATTCGGTCGATAACGCAGAGCTTCAGGATCCTACTTTTCTGATAAGAGGAATCAGTAAGTAATTATTTTACCATCACCAATAGTAGACGAATATACTTACGTCAGGTTAATTCTCACCGATGTGATGATGTGTAAGACTTATGCAACATCTGTTCCCTTTTCTAAAGTGTAAGACATCGAACACACACAGTAAAGTGCGTGCAAGTAGTGGCGACATTATGTTAACACAAAGAGAATAGAGGTATGCATTATGTTGTCATAGCTTACATGTTTGCCAGGAATTCAAGATTGTTTTAGTGTGTTAGCACTTACCTGACCGCATCAATTGAATATACATGATCACTTTAATCACTACTAGTTTTACCCTATTTTTTTCACATGTTCTTAAAATTGCTTAATGAACAGAAAATGACCCAAAATAAGCATTATATGTGATTGGGTGGTGCGTAATATGGCTTTTTATTGAAACTCATATAACATTGTGCTGCTTTTCTTCCTTTTTATGGATGACATTTTGCTTTAAAAGATGATAACTGACATAGACCCTTTTAATAATGAGATTGCATCAAAACAGCCATAATCTCCTTTGAAACTAACTTCTGTAATATTGATGAGTGTTGGTTATTATTGATAGAATATAACCATGCACAATGTGTTTTACTAAAAATAATAATGAAACATACAGCTGTTGGAACTTACTAAGTGCTGTTTCTCAGCAAATAAAAACGAAGTGGGTTTGAATATGAAGGCCGCATTGTTGTTGTGTAAGTTTATCAAGTACAGATACAAATTAAAACTAAATCAATAAAGCTGTACCATTCGAATAACCTTGCAAGATTACGATTGTTCATACTGCCAATAATATCGGGGGGGGGGGAGGGACAGAGAGAGACACATGGAGACTTATACAGGTATTGCATTAGCACATGTCAAATTATGCATTAGATAGCTATATAAGCAGCGTTAGGTATTTTGTATTTCATCATTTCATGAAGTAGTTCAACGAGTTCTACAAATGATACCTGTTCGTAACTTCATTAGTGTCAGATTAATGTAGGATGATACAGGATAATATAAGATTTATTTAACGTCGGTATTGTTTAAAACAACTACTTCAACATACGTTCTAATGAGCGTTTTACCAATATTACATAAAACAAACAAGGCATTACAACAAACATGATTAGCACGACAGTTAAACAAATCATATCACATAACATACAGAATCGGAAATGGCACCACATATGTTAACTGCATACTTAGCTTGCATTCAAAATGGTAAAACAGTAATTCCATGATATTATAAATCAATCATAAAAACCAAACTCGGTAAGGCAAAGATGAATAGTAACATCAAGTTGCAACTGCAGTTTCTCTTTCTTTTCTTTATAGCTGAACTTCACGAAATATGCACAGAAAGATTTTGTTGTCCAATTGTTTGCTTCTGATAGCAGTCATATCATAACAAAATAAACATATTACGTATGATTGTAAGAGTGGCTAGATTCACCATTATGCATTAAGAATGAACAAGGGTAACTCTATGTTGTAAAAGAGAAGGCACGTTAGCCATCTTTTCACCTGGCAAACAATACATCTAGTTTGAGTTGTTTTACATCATGCACTATATTTTCAGTGCTCGAGAGTATGAAAATATCATAGGTTGTTGTGTTTGCTATGTATTTTACTGAGAAAGCAACACCATCATAAATGTCCTTTGAATGACTAGCATACATGCCCTTGGCACGATTCATATTGGTTTCCGCTCTGATTCAGAGCGGAAGGCGAAATAACTAGCAACACTAGATGCAGGTAAAGTATGATCTAAGCTGTTAACCTACAATGGAATCGGCAATGTTTGTTGATGATGTCAAGTATGGACAGAGTCCAATGTGGTTTCAGGATAAGGTAGTGAAATCAACTGGTTCCAGACCGGTAATGGCTTTTTGGAGATGAACTAAAGCCGCGAAATAGCTAGGAAAGAGGTGTTTACTGAACATGCAGATGTTGTGAAAAGGCCTGTTGTGTTTTAATAGCCAGAAACAGCCACCAACATGTATTTCACATTTATACATGTATATATTTGGATATATGCAATCTTTCTCTCTGATTTTTGCAGGATGTCATCCAGCTTTTCTGAGATACCCAAATCCTACGGTATGTTAAAAATTTTCAATATCTATCTTCCTTATTTTGGTTCATTCATATTTAACCTTTATTCGTTATAATGCCTATGCTTTGCGGATTGAAATTTGCTGGATTTACAGCTTTGCAAAGAATTTCCTTCCAAAACCGTTACAGTCTTAAATAAACGTCAGTCCTTATAGGCTGAGGTTTCAAATGTAAAATATGCTAAAACTGGAATAGTTGTTATGGATTGTGCAACAGTTTAAACGTACAATTTCCGTATGATTCCGCCCCACTGCCACAACTAGCTCATGCCTTTTAGAAATGCTATAAGAATTTTCGTCCAGACTTTGCGCTGCTTTCAATCCTTTGTAACCTCTTCACCTCTGTATTATTCCACATGATTTCAGACCGGGCCAAAGCGTATTACCTTATTACATCTAAGAAAGTGTATCGATTCATTTAAGAGCTGCACATACACAACGTAATTTCACATGCCTCAATATATGATATACTAGAACATGTTAAATGCTTTAGAATACTATAAGTCATGCTAAATTTAAGAGAAAACTTAATTAGTATTATTGTTATGATTATTTGATATTATTAATGTTATTATTATTATTATTATTATTATTATTATTATTATTATTTAATAATATTGTTGTATTAGTAATTCCGCTGGATTAGTTTATTTCAATTTTCTTTCGAATTCATTGATTTCTAAATATATTCGCTCTATTCGAAGTGTTTGTGTAATACAGCCAATATCAACATCATCGATGGTATTGTGCAAAGAAATCCACTAACACACATCATCTCCGTAATTATCTACAATGATTTGTTTTTGAGCTTATATTTCTTTTTTCATATTCTTATTTTACACAAGCACATATATACAACATTATATTTGTCTGTTAATGGATGATATTATTTAGCTTCATACTACATCTAAAATGAGGAATGTCAAGAGAGCAACCTTGTTTAATTTATAATTACGTTTCCCTTAAAGGTGGCACAGGATTTTGTCGCCTAAATCAGCGCAAATTAGTAGGCGTGCCTAACACGTACCCTAGCTTCCATTATTTGGATGATATAGTAAAGCAATTCTGCGCCGCTTTGCCTGTTATCTGATACAGAGAGAGCTCTTTTACCTCAGAAATGTCAGTCGTGCTATCGGTTACAATTTTGGCGTTCGATAATACAAATACAGACAGGAGTTATCAAATAATCGAGTTTAACACTACATCAATAATTCAATATGAGGATGTAAGAAAAAAACAAAAAAAAACCAAACACATTTTGTCAATGAAAATAAAACAATTCCAGCAACATCATCATCATCATCGGTTGACTATCGGGGATCGATGAAGTCAATCCTGCGCTTCTCTTCGCTGATGGGTCTTCATGTGGCTGATGAGTCCGATACGAGATGCGCATGTCCTGGAGCAATGTGTGCACTGGAGGCATGGGTTGGTTCTTGACGTGGTGGCCTTCCTGCGTTCCCTGGAGTCGGCGACTTGCGTTCTACGGGCATCCTCGAAGATTTTGCACCCATTAAGAACAGCTGCACGCCAGCCACATCTATCCTTGGTGCAGGATTCGAGGTCTGTCGCATATATCGAGCAGCATTTCAGGCTGTCCATGATGGAGTCCTTGAATTTTTTCTTCGGGCGACCAGCTTTTCTGTTCCCACTAGATAAGACTCCATACAAAATCTGACGTGGCATTCGAGACTCCTCCATACGGATGACATGACCCGTCCACCGGAGTTGGGCTCTCATGACCATCGCTTCGATACTGGTTAAGCCTCCTCTATCCAGCACTTCTAGGTTCGTCACTCTGTCTTGCCATCTGACACCCATAATTCAGCGCAGGGCTCTCGTGTGGAAGCGCTCAAGCTGCTTGATGTGCTTCTTGTATGTTGTCCAGGTCTCACATCCATATAGGAGGCTTGTTTGCACAACGGCTTTATACACCTTTATCTTGGCGGACAGTTTGATATTCCTGTGACTCAACACATGAGAGCGGAAACGTCCTAGTGATTGACTGGCGCTGCTGTTGCGTGCCGTTATCTCTTTGTCTAGCGATCCATCGGAAGATATGATGCTTCCAAGGTAATTGAAGTGCACCACAGCTTTCAGCTGGGTGTCTTCGATAGACACAATCGGGGGGCGAGCTATGGTGACTGGGACAGGTTGGTGAAGTACCTCTGTCTTGTTCGGACTGATAGTGAGTCCGAAAGAGTCTCGAGGCTTCTGCGAAGCGAGTAACGATGATCCGCAGATCTGCTTCCGTGTGTGCCATGAGAGCACAGTCATCCGCGAAAAGTGCTTCAAGAATAAAGTTCTCGATTGTTTTTGGACCTGGCATTCAGTCGGCGAAGGTCGAAGAGAGAGATATCCAGTCTTTACTTTATGTACACTCCTTTCTGGAGATCACGTGTAGCATGGTTCAGGACACATGTGAAGAAGAGGTTGAATAATACTGGGGCCAAAAAGCAACCCTTCTTCACGCCGTTAGAAACGTTGAATGGCTCAGAGACATCCCCGTTGTAGAGAACGAATCCCGTCATGCCGTCGTGGAAAAGTCGGATCATCTTAATGAACTTCTTAGGGTAACCGATTCGTGCTAGGATAACCCATAGTACATCTCTGTTGACCGTATCGAAGGCCTTTGTGACGTCTATGAAGACACCGTAGAAGTTGATGTTGTGTTCAGTGCACTTTTCCTATATCTGTCTCACTGTGAAGATCATGTCGATCGTGCTCCGATCGGGTCTGAAGCCACATTGGGCCTCCGGCAGTATGGCTTCCAAGACATTACCGACCAGACGGTTGAGAAGGATGCGAGCCATAATATTGCCTGCAATCGACAGGAGTGATATGCATCGATAGCTACCGCAGTCAGCTTTGTTCCATTTCTTTTTGTATAGGGGGACAATCATTGCGTCTTTGAACTTCTGTCGCATGGACTCCTCCTCCCAAATGCTGATCAGGATACTGTGCAGTGCATCAAGGGCCTTAAGGCCAACTGCTTTGAAGCGTTCAACAGGAATTCCATCTGCGCCTGGTGCCTTGCCAGAGTTGATCATGTTGATGGCCCGCTCGTCTTCTTCCGTGGTAGGGGGCAAGTCCAGGTCCGATATAGTTGGCTTCGGAACAATTGCTTCTAACGCTGTAGAGTCTACGGTGGAGGGCATGTTCAGTAGGTTGGAGAAGTGTTCCTTCCACCTTTGGGTGATACTCCCTTTGTCCTTGAGCAGTGTGGTCCCGTCAGAAGAGATTAGTGGGGTACTGCAGGTTTTCGACGGTCCATAGACATCTTTCAGGGACCCAAAAAACTCTTTCGAGTTGCTAGTGTCTGCGTAATGCTGGACTTCATCTGCTTTGCGGTCCCACCAGCTATTCTGCATAATGCGGAGTTCTCTCTGGGCTTTGCTCTGCAGGTGTTTGAAGCGAGCACGTTTTGAGACTGAATCAACGTCGTTCTGCCACTCTATATAGGCCTCTCGCTTTTGTCGGTGGAGGATGCTTATCACTTCGTTATTTTCGTCAAATCAGTCTTGGTGGACTTTTCTTTTGGGTCCTAGGACGATCTTCTCAGGCTCGTTCATCATGTCCTTGAACTGGTTCCACTTTGAGGTTGGGTCACCAGTCAGAGGTCCGTGCGCAGTCAATAGGTTTTCAATGTGAGCTTGATATTTCTCTCTCACCTGCAGATGGTTCAGCCTTGCAGTGTTGAGCTTGATTCGGGTAAGCTTCGTCTTTTTGCCCTGTGGAGGGACGATGTTGAGATCAAGGATAGCCCTGACTAATCGATGGTCTGTCCAGCACTCGGCTCCCCTCAAGGCTCTTGTTATCCGTACATCGCGGACATCTCTTCACGGACGATGATATAGTCGATCAGATGCCATTGTTTGGATCTGGGATGCATCCAAATCGCTTTATACTTGTTCTTCTGACGAAAGAGTGTGTTCGAGATAGTCAAATTATTCTTTGCACACATCGTCAGTAGAAACAGTCCATTCTTGTTCATTTTTCCGATTCCATGCTGTCCCAATACTCCATTCCAGCTTTTGTAGTCATGATCCACTCGGGCTTTAAAATCGCCAAGTAAGACTAGTTTGTCGCAAGCTGGGGTAGCTTTTAAGAGGGCATCGAGACTCTCATAGAAGGCCCCCCTGTCTGCTTTGCTGCTGGTCACACTCTTCCGTCATAAGAACAAGTATAAAGCGAACTGATAATGGTGATATACCGTGGTTTAGAGAGGGAGAGACTGAGTTGCATCAAGCGTTCGTTCACTTGCGTAGGAACCGCTGGCAATTGACGCAAAAATGCAGTACGAATGGCAAAACCGACTCCGTGCATTCTGTGTTCATCTTCTGTTTTCCCCTTCCGAAAGTAGGTGTATCCAGCCTCGGGTTCGCAGACAGATCCTATATCGGCTAGACGTGTCTCGCTAAGAGCGGCAATGTCAATCTTGTATCGGCTTAGTTCTCTGGCTATGAGGGATGTTCTTCTCTGAGGCCTGGGTGTATCTTCTCTGTCCATGAGTGTGCGTACGTTCTATGTACCGAGAATGAGTTTGGTTTGTTTATGCTTGTGATGTCGACCTCATTAAGGGTTACCTGTCAACCGCGGCTTGCCAGCCAGTTAGTTTATAGGAGAGGCAATTTTTATGACACCTTTTCTAGTCCCTTCCCTAACTAGGGTGAGCAGTGCTGACCTAAACAAGGCTGCTCAGTCGCCTGGGATGCTGCCGGACTTCTTTGCTCTTCTGGTTCAAAGAAAAATGACCACTTGTCCACAGACCGCCTCCGTGTAGGTTTGGTACTACGACTGCAAGTTGTAACCTCTACCTGTCTCTTCGTCCCTCCCCCATTGCCGTTGGACGTGGAAAATGCGCAGAGTAGAAAGAAATATAGAGGACGCAGGGGTTTGAATGAAGAGCTTTGCACAATGAAAATCTGCTCGTGGAGGAGATTATGGTGAAGAAGCTGTTGCGCTGAAGCAACCTTACCCTCTCGGCCTCAAATGTCATAGTCCAGTGGCACGAAAACTCGTTACGGCTGTCAACTTCTTTGGCTGCAGTGGATGGCCAGGTCTTCTTTTGTGCTCCGACGTGCCCTCTGCACTCCACAATGCATTGCTGAACCTCCGTCCTGGCCGTTAGATCTTCTGATTGATCTCATCCGCCCAGTCAGCCGAAGCAGTCGTCGTATGTTGGGTTGAGCAAGTCCCTAAAATCACCGGAAGGCTCGAGACCTACCGGCTACCCTCACCTGTTTTAGCCAGTCGAAGCGGTTTCCCGGGGAGTGGCCGCTGTCGCATGCAAACGGCTACTAGGAGCCACAGGTGAGAGTTGGGAATCAGGGGAGGACCAATGTGGATGAACTACCCTTGGGAAGGCACGACATGTTCCAACCATCAGAGGTACAACGTCTCCCTGAGACCCCAAACACCCCAATTCCAGCAACACAATTATAATAATGTAATAGTTTTGAAAACCTTTAGAGTCCTTTTAACAAAACGCAATCTGGAGCCTCGAAAAGAGTGATGACAAATAAAGATAATATGACGTCTAGTCCTATGTGTTAAATGAATACGTACGATTGCATTTACATTGACTCGTTGATTCGACAGCTTAGGACAAATATACAATATTCAGATGAAATAATTATAATATTTAAACTAATTATGGACTTAAATACTCATGGAAGAAGTCATTTATCTGTAACCGAGTTAATCAGCCAATTGCCCGAAATATTCACTTCAGAAATGACCAACACATATGTTGTAATAGGCACAAGACCCATTATAGATAAAATCAATCAGAGTCCAGTTTGAGCAAGGACCGAAAGATTGCCGTCATTGTCAACTAAACAGTTCTTAAATAAAGCAAATACTATAAATACGATTCAACAAATCACCTAACGACCACATATCACGAAACTCTAAAGTCTCATTTGCCCTGGCTATTTCATTTTCTTTTGTTTTGCTTCATGTTTATAAGACCTATCAATAATATTTTTTTCCGAACTGAGGACTGGTACGTCACACGATGCGGTACAAAAAGCTATTCAAACACCTAATTCAAATAATTATTGTTATTTAAAACCATTAAAATTGCGACAAACTGATACATTGTCAAATCCCACGTATTCCATTGCGGGGGGGGGGGGGGTCCAGTCTACGATGCTACACTTTACTAAAGTCTCGTTAATAATGTAGATTATTAGATCTGATCCTATAAGTGACTTATTACTCGTGTTGATGACTCTACCTGGAGTTATGACTCTACCTAATCCTCCGATACCCATAGTACTCGTCATAGTCAAACAAAAATCATTTAAATCTATGAAAGCTTTCAACATAGACTTAAAAACAAATAACACATATCCTAGGTTTATGACACGACCTATGCCTCCGAGGCACACCATGGACCACAAGTGATTACTCCCCTAAGATTAACCACCGAGCCGATTCGTGATTCACAAATTATATTCAGTGAACGATTAAAAAGGAATGGATCTGATCCCACTCTTTATTAAATTAAAGATAAACCATGCTCACTCTTCTCCTAAAATAAAATAGACACATAGAGCAGCCAAATGTTTCATTATTTTTAATCACACATAAAACTGCTCTGATAGGGCTATCAACGCGGCCAATGTTCATCTTTTAATGGTGGGTTGCCCGCTTATTGGAACAGATCGGGCTCTTGTCTAATTTACTTAACTTTCACCTAACGTAGGAAAACAAAAGTACCTCTTATCAAGGTTTCCGGACGTTAATACTGTATATACATAATATATGAAGAAACAAATTACAAATAAATGTAATCTGCCTTAATAAAAGCAGAATCAAATGACATAGCTACTAAAGCGGAAACAATCTTGAGCACGATCCAGACTGCTATATCCAATCGACTTTGAATATTCACTCCGTTTAGCAGCATTGAACAGTTCCTAAACCAACAATTCAACATAATCATATCCATTAACCACCGTTACTGGCTTTCCTTGTGCTGAATCAAATTGCTGTGTCTTACAAAATATAACCATTCAAAAGCACGCGAAGAGGTGTGCGTATGCGTGTGCTGGCTTGTGGCGAGTGGGCATGTATAAATATCATGTCAAGTGATTAGTTTTTGGTGAACGTAACACTGTATCCTATATATTTATGAATTCGGATTCGCAATGAACTCATGGCTAGAAGAGCCTCTGACATTAGCATGTACAGGAAACAGACTACTTCTCTAGTAAAGGCACCATCTATCCCACCGCAAGTTGATATCCTACATGGACCATTTATTCAAATAGGACTTGGGGAGCCTCGATGACTCAGTGGTTAACGTGCCGAACTCACGACAGAAAGGGTGCGGATTCGAATCATACCACCCGAATAGCCTAGGTCAGCTACCTATCTATCTATCGATCGATCGATCGATCGGTCTATATATCTATCTATATATCCAGTGAAACTCCTCAAACCGAAACCTCAACACACCGAAATCCCATCAAGACCTAACATGTATTTTCAGTTCCAATATTTTCCCTTTTTTAACGTCATCTTTTGTTTTTCTTCAATAAAGCGAAACTCCATACCTCATAATACCGCAAAAAAAGTTCGATTTCAAACATAAATGTTACGCTTAAAAGTCAAGCGAAACCGAAACTCAGTTCCAATCTATATTTGATATAAAATATATTTAAGCCGCTAAATCCCTACACACTCTGGAAGAGGTTAATAATGGTTAACAAGTACTATAGTGGGCTGATATATGGAAAATGCAAGATTCCTAACTGTTTTCTGTAGCAAGAGTAACGTGGCAACTATTTATTCGTGTAATTTAATGTGGCGCCACAGGAAATGATAGAGCTGAAATAGAGTCGAGATTAATACATTATTAAAGAGATTACATTATCCATTTGATTACGAAGTCAAGCAATAAGTAACACTGACGTCGGAAAGTGAAGAATGTAAATTGAACAAGATTAAGAGGCAGTATGTGCCAATGACCCTTTTGGATATATTAGTTTATTCACACCAATATATGCATTTATCACCATCAATAATATGGTCGTTAGTATAATTATCATAATTAGTATAAGCGTACATACTATATATATATATATATATATAT
>JAECUM010005530.1:0-130628 GCA_016617855.1 Megalonaias nervosa
ACATCATTTTCCTTGCATATATAAAACTGTGGTATGAGTAGGTCCTTGTGTTATAAGGAATTAACATTCTGGCATAATTCTCCATGGTTCTTGGAATACAGCCAGATTGTCCCTCCACTTCAACAACCTAGAAATGAAAGCAGCATTTCTAGCATTACAAGGGTGCATTGACATAATAAGGGGCTGATGTGTCATGGCCTCAGACAACACATCAGTTGTAACATATCTACAATGCCAGGGAGGCACACGTGCTACATATAGTTTGCATGGAGGTCTGGAACCTCTTCATTTGGGCAGCCTTAGAGAATATCACAATCCAAGTTTGCCACATTCTGGGCAGGATGAACTTATTTGCAGAGAGCCTGTCCAGAACAGACTGAGCCATCCCCACAGAATGGTTTCTTCACCATTCAGTAACAGAGTCTCTATTTTCCCTTTGGGGAAGACCCCTACTGGACCTCTTTTTTGTGAACAGGCTTAGTAACAAACACCCTTATATGTGTATCCTGTCCAGGGTAAGATAACATTGAGCAGTAGATGCATTCAGCTTCAGTATGATTGCTTATACCTTCTCACCTTTACAACTGTTACCACAAGTTTTGCAAACTGTTAGAACTTCTACTGCTCAGATGATCATCATTGCCACATTGTGACCCCAGCAATAATGGTTCAGGAATCTCCTAGATCTGTTGATCTATTGACCCAGGTCTCTACCTGACAGGAGGGATCTCCTGTTGCAACACTGGGGATCCCTTCTCCACAACAGTGATGTGTATTTTTATTATAAAGGGAAATGGTGATGTGTAGTTTTATAATAAAGGGAACCATTGATTTGAAGTTTCATCAAGAAATGAATAATAATGATGATATTAGTATTGATGTTAGTCCATTTAAAAAAGTTTGAAGGTGATGAGTTTTGCACTTGTAACATTTACTAGTAATTAGACACCTTAAATTGATGAAGCTTTTAAGGAATAAACCAAGGATCTCAAATTGGAAATGTGTGAAAATTGAAATTATGTGAAATAGGTTTAATGGTTTAATCTAATTTTATTTCATCATAATCATTCATGATTAATATGTTCATTTAATCAGCTTATTTTGTTTCATCAATTTAGGAATAAATAAACTTTTATTGTTGCATTAAAAATGCTTTGATCTGCAGGTGAAAACTGTTATTACCATGTGACAATATGACTGTATATGCATTGTTCTGAATTAAGACGAGTTCATATTACAGAGGTTTCAATTATGATGTGATTTTAAGAGTCCAGACCAAACCTTTTATCTTCTTTCTAATGCCATTTATACCTTGCTTCATATGTGTGTACTGCTCCGGTGGCCTAGTGGTTAGAGCGTCCGCCTCGGATGCGGGAGGTGGTGGGTTCGATTCCCGGTCGAGTCATACCAAAGACTTACAAAAATGGTACTAATAGCTGCCTCACTTGGCGCTCAGCATCAAGAGGTTAGTGTTAGGACTGGTCGGCCCGGTGTCAGGATAATGTGACTGGGTGGGGCATCATGCTACATGTCTGCGGCATGATGCCCCAGTGCTAGACATCACTATAAACTGCCACACTGCAGACATCGTAGCGATATGACTGAAAAATTGTTAAAGCTACGTTAAAAATCATAATCACATCACATCATATGTTGTAGCCTTGCAAGGTCTATTCTAAAACTGAAAATTTAATGGGGAAAGCATCCCTGTCCATTTGAAAGAAAAGGGGGCTTTTCTGAATATAGGAGGTATTTAAATGAAGAAAGAAATTTTGAAAATATACATTTTTACATATTCAGTTAGACCACTCTGGTGGCCTAGTGGTTAGAGCATCCGCCTCAGATGCGGGAGGTCATGGGTTCGAACCCCAATGTTGAGTCATCCCAAAGACTTATAAAAAAATGGTACTAACAGCTGTCTCGCTAGGTGCTCAGCATTAAGAGGTTAGTGTTAGGACTGGTCACTCAGGTGTCAGGATAATGTGACTGGGTGGGGACATCATGCTGCATGTCTGGCGCATGATGCCCGAGTGCTAGACATCATAGCAATATAACTGAAAAATTGTTAAAGCTACATTAAAAGTCCAAATCACACACAAACATTCTTGTTTATTAGTGTTATTTTGTGGAGTATGCTGAAAATTTAGGGAAAAAAGGATTGAAAAATGTCGAAGTTATGATGATTTTAGTTTGTTTTATGATCGATATTGGCATATATATTGGCAGTCCAGGCTAGGTAATGGATTTTAGGCCTGATTGTCTTACAAGCTTTTAGTGTGCCTTTAAGTCACATGATGCCTCCCACCTTTGCATACAACCTTGAAAACTCCTTGAATTAATAAACATTGGTTTTAGCCTTGAAAAGTACACATTGTAAAAAAAACAGTTTGACAGAATTTGAATTTTCTTAAGGGAATAAAATAACTTAAAACTGAATAAAATATATCACTTTATAAATTCTGATTTTTTGTTATTTGTGCATTGTCAGTAAGGGGTAAAAACATGGGCTAAAATTGGGTGGAACTAATGACACACAACAGTGGCAATTCACAAAATAATATATAGAGAAGGTTCAGTTTCCAAAAGACAAAATATTACTGGAGAACATTTGAATGGAATGTTCTTGGAAACAAATTCTACCATATGGCTGAATTTTCTAAGGTGCTTACTTACAATAGTGCAAAAAAATGATTTAGAATTTTACAACTAATTCTTACAGCACACACACACACACACACACACAGAGTGCATCCATTGAAGTGAATTTTATGAGATTGGATTATTATTAACTGATATAGGAAATAAATACTGTGGCATAAAAAAGTGACTTGAAATTATATATGTCATATGTTAATTACCATATATATATATATATATATATATATATATATATATATATATATATATATATATATATATATATATATATATATATGTAGTATGTATGCTGTATCAATGATATACCACGAGATGTATAAATTTTTCATTAAAAGGAAATGAAGCTTGCTGAGTTTCCTTTTAATGAAAAATTTATACAACAAGTGGTATATCATTGATACAGTGTACATACTGTACGTATATTTTATTTGTATCACATACAAATACATATATTTTCCCTTTGAACGGAGCACAGATTTACTACAAGCAGCTGTGTATTGACCTAGTGAATGAACTCCTCATATCCCTGAGTGGGTCCGCTACAATATGTAGTTCTATGCATTTAGTGGCTATTTACAATCACCTCTGCATATTGATAAGTTGATTGTTTTCTTTTCTTGGTTTCTATTTTTCTCCACATTGATTATATCAATATAATACACACTTATGATTTAAACATGAAAGATAGTTTTAATGATAAAAGTACAGTAGAGCACTATTTACACTGGGATAACTACGTCATTCACATGAACGCCATTCACATACCGGTGTGTGGAAATTAATGTGGAATAGAAACTAAGCCAACTGACGAACCAACAAGAGGTAATTAAAATATTTTAATATATTTACAGTTGATCTAAGTCATTATTCTGCTTTAGCAACAGTACAACCGCCCAAAACCCTCTCTCTCTCTCTCTCTCTCTACCTCTCTCTCTCTCTCTCTCATCCTTTGGTCGGTTTGACTTAACTTTTAACATCATTCATAAGTCCAGAGATATCATGGGATGACACAAAATAAAATCTTCTACGTTCGTCAATTCATAGATTTTAGCCCGTATCTTGCTACTATGGTCGAGAGAGAGAGAGAGAGAGAGAGAGGCCTTTGGACATTTTCATATTTAAATAATAATAATCGATTTTTAGAACATTATGGTATGTTTAAGAAAAAGCAAACAAAAAAACATAACATTAAATATATCACAGTATATGTACCACGTAACCGAGGAATTTACTGGTTTGCAACATTGTATCATTGATAAACACTAGATAAATCCCAGGGAAAGTGCACACGTATCGTTAGGACGAATCATATTCTTGTAGGTTACTTGGTGTAATTTCTATTTCAAGGTTTTAATCCAACCCAAATTCCTTTTCTCTCTCATTCCACATTTCTGCACAGTTTGTCCGTTATGCATGAGAGGGGAGGGGAGAACAGAAAGCAGAAAGGATTGTGATGAAAATGTGTACCATATTAAATTAATTTAGAAAACGGGGATTATTAATACTTTTCATCGTTATTTTTCATACATCACTAGTGACTACTGTGTGGAAATTGATCATTAATCTAGAATCAACTGTAGACTCTCGTGAGAATGTTTATGTATGCGTATTATTGCGCCATGGGCGGATCACAATTTGATATACCAATAGTATTGGTATATCAAATTGCTTTATACCAACACTGTAAATACATGTTATTTTTTAATGTATGTGGTATAAATATATATATATATATATATATATATATATATATATATATGTTAATCATATAAGATAAAATATCTTTAATTTGGAAGTAATTGATCAAGTATTGAAAATTACAATGAAAATATGGTAAATTGAAACATATTTGTAATCGATTCTCTTTTAAATGAGAAATGCCTCCCATAGCTTTTAGCATATAAAGAAATGAATTTATAATATTATAAAGATTATTTACCTTGTATCTGATGGCTCTTGAGTTACTTCAGCTGGATTTATTTTATAATCTCGACTAGTTCTGTTCTTTGTTGGATCACTTCCCCCACTCACAACCACTTGTTGTCAATATTGAACTGTTGAGCTGTTGATTAAAGAGTGGCTTATATAGCTTCATGACATTCTGCTGTTTTTCATAGGACTGTGGACACAGTGAACATTGACTGCAGTGTGAGAATGCATCATTATCGATGGAAAATTTCTGAGGGACAGAAAAGGACAATGTCTGTGCTTAAGTAGTATAATGAAGAGTTTGATGACAGTGCAATGAAGCAGAGGATCATACACCCCACCCCTCCCTGCCCCCTTCAAATGTTGAGTTAAGGAAGAAAAAAAATAAAAAAAATAAAAAATGCATAATCTTTAATTTGTTAAAAGGTTTACAAGTTGGATGCTTAATTATTTCATTACTAATATTGAATTTTGTCATTGAGTTAGTTGGTCAGAAAAAGAAATGACATGATCCATAAGAAATAAAAAAGCCTTGAGTGTTGCTTTATTAACATCATTGCAAGAATGCTGATGGGTTTTAACATGACTGTTTATCTGAATGTGTCAGTACCTAAATGATTTTTTTGTTGAAGAAAGAAGATTCTTCCTTTATTCTTTGAACAGATTCATTGGTGTGCATTCTTTGTGTGATAGTCATACCGACATGTTTGTATCAGATTGATACTGCTATTTGTATTTGATGTAATCTGTATATGAAACTGTTGTAACTGATAGACTACATTCCAAGAGGAGAAGGAGGGAGGGCTGGGGTGTTATTAATTTTGTCTTGTCTGCAATGTACATTTCTGATGGCATTGTCATCATTGGAGGTATGGGATTCAATATTAATTTGATTTATTTAACTCATACATTATTGTATGTACAGTAATAAAACTTGATGTGAGTATTCATTTTGTAGGGTAACAGTTGGTCAGTGTCTTACTTTTCTTGCGCTAGCTGTTTGTCACAGATTTTGTATATTATTTTGTGATGTTGTCTCACTGACTGACCGTACATCCATCTGATCATTCATCTATCTCCTATCAATCATTTCTGCAATGTAACTTCAGTTGTCCATGAGCTACATTTGCAATCTACGGTCTACAGTTACCAAATGTTGTGGATGCTATAACCTGGGATAATAATAATAATAATAATAATAATAATAATAATTACTTTTTTTAAAGAAGAAGCTCACTTGTTCAACTCAACAATCTTCCATGAGACCTTCTAAAATTACATATATATGATGCAAAATATTTTCAGGTAAGGAAAAACCCTATTGATACCTGGGGTAAGGTCATTGTGAACAAAAGAAGAAAGCCATGACCTGCTAAATCTCCCCAGTTGCCCCAACTGGTTATCTTAAATGGAACTTGTAGATGCCTTCCATAAAGACAATTGAAGCTATTGAACAGAAAGCCCAATTGTTAGCCACAATAGCTTCTCATTCTGACCTCTTCCAGGGTACTCTTTTCAATATGCTGAAGGAGGCCTCATTTTATCCATCTGTATTACAGTGCATTCTGGACGCTGTGGCCAAAACCCCCAAGCATGAGCTTTCTGCTTTAATGGCATTATTGGCAAACTTCTACACATATGCCATCATGTTGCATTGGACTCTTCTAAGATCTTACTTAACAATAGCAACGACCTTCTAATGACTGCTCCTTTGCAAGCGAACACCCTCTTCAGAGGACTCCTTCCTTCCATGGATTCCCAGGATCTGAAGGATCATCAGCACAGATCATATACAACTGCTTTTGGCTCATTACATTTAGCCAGGAGGCATGGTAATGAAAATTGCCACCAAGAGCCCTCTGCAAAGTTCTTCAGACAGACACAGCTTCAGTTCATTCTGCATCCTCAGTTTAAACCTCCATTTCAGGAGTTGGGTTCAAGGCTCAGTTGCTGTAGAATCTCAGGAAGGAAGTTTTCTAACTGTTATTACTTACCTAAGGAAAATAGGGGGCTGACAGTCCAAGGGACTCAACCTTCTTTTACCATGTATTCATCTCCCAAATGTCTCCACTGGTGTTCATCTAGGCCTCTCTTCCAAGGACAATGGGTGGGTCCATTTCATTGTGAGTGACTGTTAGTTTTGAGAGTGACCCTCTCTATCGAGGACCATCATGTCTTTTTTTACCTATCCAACCTGATGAAATTAAAGAAAGAAGTGCACACCCAGGTACAGAAAGGGGTAGTCAATAGGGTTCTGAACAGTCAGTCTGTTGCATTCTGCACCCAAACCTTTCTGGTTACCAAGAAAAGCAGAAAGCTTGTCTCATAATGAATCTCACATTTAAACTAGTTTCTTCTGGAGGAACTTAAAGAGACCATATCCTCAATCTGGAAATGTGTCCATCAGATTGGGGAATCTCCATTGACATTCAGCATGTCTACTTACACACCCAATATTTCCTCAGCATCACAAATCCCCTCTGGCTTTGGTTGGACCAGGGAGTTTTCCAGTTCTGGGTTCTGCCATTCAGAATCGTTTCCACGCCGCAAGTTTTTTTGCTTGAGTTATGGGAGTAGTAGCATCCTACCTCCAGTCGATGAGAACTCATTCTCCAGTACTTTGATGACTGGTTGATCCAGAGTATTCAGGTACAGTCCTTCCATCAAGATCTGTTCTGTAGCTGGTCAGCAGTAACTCAATTGGGTCTTTTAATGAACATTGAGAAGTCAGAACTCGTTCCATCTTGGGACTTTGTTTATGTGGGAATGAACTTCCTCACGAACCAGAACTTAGTCCTGGTCCTACTTGATCAGACAGATAGAATTCTGAAACTTGTAGTGGTGCTATGAGCAGCAAGCAAAATTGATGCCAGATGCAAGTAAATTTCATGGTGGACTGGGGCAAAAAAATAAGTAGCCAGTCTGTCTGGCCAGTTGCATGTTTAGGTATTTAGAGTAAATTTTGTTCTACAGATTGTATATTGAATGATATTAAAAGAAATTGTACAAACCAAGTGACAGATAAATAACGGGAATTGTTTCTGATTACTTGCAAATCTTTGTGAGATGAGGAGATACATACCTTATGTGCAGTCTGCTTTCAATAGATGCTTGCAACTCCAGTTAAAAACTCTTTTGCATCTTTGTGATATCTATCGACACATGCTACTTTTGATTCCCCAAGTGAACATGTAAGTGTATGTATATGCCTTGAAGACACCAGAGGATAAAAACCAAACACAGCCAAGGAAAATAAAACTATTTAAAAAGAATACAACATTCTTTAATGAAAATGATGTTTAAACAAAGTTTGGTTACAGAACTTTTGATGGAATATAGAAACAAGATGCATGTTAAGGCCATGACAATGCTTTTTTATCTGCAGTCTTCTGGTGTGGATGCCTCTGATCCAGTGCAGCAAGTCACTACTGGAACTCATCTTTCAGCAGGCTAATTTAATGGGCAGCATCACTTTGAGATCCAGAGTCTCATCTTTGGAGGCTAGTTCTGATACTATCATGGATGAGGATCCTCTTTCTTATTCTCGACTATGATTCAGGCTGGTCATCAGTGGTAGCAACAGATTCTGATGACCAGTCCCCAAATGAGTTATGTTTGAATCAGGATCAGCTGGACAGTAAGCATAATTGTCCTGGCCAGTAAACTGGCCACATGTGAAGCAGAATTGAATTAACTCAGTGAAATTAACTGTGCAACATAAATATCTTATCTTGTGCTTTTCTTTATTTTCTATGTTTCATTATCTAAACATTGTTAAAGGCTGATATTCATTATAGCTCCATTTACCATTGAGTTAACGACTCCATTTTTCCTTCTTGTATGATGAACTGTAGGACCAGTTGGCTATGGACAGGACCAGTAACATTTCCAGGTTACTGGTCATGTGGGCTTGCAGAATATTTTGGCAAGTTTCATACACTGGCTATGAGCAAGACATTGTTGGCAGCTTGCCTTTACTTATCCATTTGGGAACCTTGAATGCTTCAGTGGATCTGGTTCTCATAGAATGTCCTGGTATGCATCCTGTACAGTTTCTCCTTCTTGCAAGGTGAAAATAACATTGGAATCAGCTCTGATCCCACTCAGACCAGAATTCCATCATCACTTGCATGGGTAAATGAATCAAGCTTCCTCCCATAATTCATGCTTGGATTCGGATACATATGCCACTTCCTCCCATAATTCATGCAGGGATTGGGATACATATGCCACTTCCTCCCATAAGTCATGCTGGGTTTGGGATACATATGCCGTCTCCTCCCATAAAAATACATATGCTGCCTCTTCCCATAAGTCATGCTGGGATTGGGATACATGTGCTGCCTCCTCCCATAAGTCATGCTTTGATTGGGATATATATGTTGCTTCCTCCCATAAGTCATGCTTTGATTGGGATACATGTGCTGCCTCCTCCCATAAGTCATGCTTTGATTGGGATACATATGCTGCCTCCTCCCATAAATCATGCTGGGATTGGGATACATGTGCTGCCTCCTCCCATAAATCATGCTGGGATTGCAGTTGTACCAGAATTGTAAGTGAGTATATGATATGATATACAACTTCTTTAGTGATCAATGATACTACTTAGCTATTATTTTATGGACATTTTTAGACAGGGTGCCATTTTGTATGGACATTTGTAGATAGGGTGCCATTTCTTATGGACATTTGTAGACAGGGTGTCATTTCTTAAGGACATTTGTAGACAGGGTACCATTTCATATGAACATTTGTAGACAGGGTGCAGTTTCTTATGATTTTCTATGTTATGTTTATTATATTGGGATAAATATTTAACTAAATCTACAACACAATAAAATGCACATCAGCCTGTGTTTTTGTGTTTTCAGATTTTTTGGATTCTTAGCTATGTCAAAATATATGTTTCATTCAAGAAGTTAAATGTTAGGGCATTCTATAGCAGACAAGAGACTGGAGTCAGTATCCAGATTCATCCAACCCATACAATGTTTAAAAATTCAGGAGAATTTATCGATTCTGTCAAAAATGGAAGCAAGTAGCCATAACCAATAACAAAATAACATGTGCACATCTAATAAAGAGTTTGCAACAAAAAATTATTTATGCTAAGTTTAATTTTATCATAATTGCCCCCTGCCACTTTGGTGACTAGACATTGACTTGGCCTACCATCCATATGTTCATCTGTTTGTACTTCTGGCCATCCTTCTGGTTTGTTATTGCTGTAACATCCACATTTATTATTAGATCACAGTGAAAATTGCTGTCAGGCCCCATGTCAACGACAGTCCAGATGAGTTTGATAATGAGCATATTCTGTCTACTGTTTATTAGAGTTGTGGCCCTTGGATCATCTTAGAATAAGCATTGCTAAAGCACAAACTTGTGAACACTCAGGCTTCAACATTTATTTATTTTCAGCCAAATTTTCCTTGAAGTTTAATCTTGGACAAATCAGATAATCACATTCTCTGTCTGTTTCTTAGCATTATGGCCCATGACTGTCATTGCTCATGTATAATATTTTGAATCTGGCTTGAATTTTTATTAATAAAATTTCAACCAATTTGCCTTGAAGCTTCATCACAACAAGTGCTTGTACATGTTTGATGATATGTTGATTCTGCTTATATTTGTTGGAGTTATGGCCCTTGATCATATTAGTATAGGCATTTCTGATCCACACACCCTTGAGAACATTAGTATTAACATTTATGATATTTTGAATGGTTTTGGCCTCATGCCTTTTCTAAATTTAGGCTCGAATGAATTTAATGAAGAGCATGTTCATCACGTTTCTTGGGGATGTGGCCCTGGATCATTATAGCATAGACATTGCTAAGTCACATCCTTGTAAACATTTTAGCTTCCACATTTGTAATTAGATTTCAACTAAATTCAGTCCAAATTTGTAATGAAGCTTCATCTCAGCAAATCCCAGATGGGTTCATGATGAGCTGATTTCGGCTATGTTTTTTAGCACCTTGACTAATGTTAAATAGGCACCTAAATAGCTGGTGGACACTCAAGCATTTCCATTGTTTATTTCAGTCCAATTCATGGTTAAGCTTGAGCTACACATGAGTTAAGAGCTGATCGATGATTACCAGATGTTAGCCATATTTGACAGAGTTATAGTTCTTGATTAACTTAGAACTGTCATTCCGCTGGCTTGTGAGCAACCAGGTACCCACATATTTTATTAATTTCAACTAAATTGGTTGTGAAGCTTCATCTGAACAAAATCTCATATGAATCTGATGATGACTAAATTTTTTGTTTGTTATGGCCCTTATTCAGCTTTGAATTAGCATCTACAGGTTGTGAACACTCATGTCTTGACACTGTTTGCTTGTTTCCATTCAAATTTGCATTGAAGGTTTAGATCAACAAAATATTAAATGATCTTATAGATGGCCAGGTTTTGATCTGAATGTGCAGAATTATGGTTCATGAAAGACTTAGGATAGGCATTCCACCTAAATGTGAATACTTTGGAATTATATTTTTCATTTAATTTGAACTAAAATTGCTGTCGAACAAGGTTTTAGGTTACGTCTGTGATGAGCAGATGTTGGTGATGCTCTTAGGAGAAAAAGTAAATATAAAATGAAAATGAAAGACATATATACTGTGAAGAGAAATGTTCAAGTTGAGTTCAGAATTTTAGGTGTTATCAGTTAATTATGTAAACACACATCAGCGAGTGTTCCTTGTTAATGAAGCTGCTCATGGGAGCAGCACTAAATTGTAACAGCAGTATGAACTGGGCTACTTTGTACTGTCACAGTGGTCTTTTTATGCAAAATGGGATGTATTACATGCAAAATCAATAAAATAAGGTATTTAGTTAACTGGCTCTCAATTGCCAAGAATTGAAATGAGGTGCAATGAAATTAGTTGTATTGAAAGATTTAAATGAAGCCAGTTTAGCAGCATTCATGCCAATAACCATAGTGTTTAAAGGTACTCTGTTTTAAGTCTTGAACCACAAATTATTATTGGGTAAAAGTGTACCAGTCTGGAAGTAGGGAAACATTGGATACCATACTTATAACTTCAGTGTCAGGCCATGTGCAAAATGAATTAGTGATCTGGTCCTTATATGGAGTGGCCTTATAGCCAGGGAGCTACACATGTTTGTGGAGGCTATTGAGAACTATATATGTTTGTTGTTGTTGTTGTTATAGGGTTTAACGCCATTTTTCAGCACAAGATAGGCTATACATGGCGGCCAGTATAAATGGTGGAGGAAGAACCTGGGAAACCCCGGAAAGAACCACAGACCCACGAGAAACTACAGGCAAGCTTTCTCACATACCCACATTGGCTGAGTCCAAGACTCGAACCCACACAGAGGTGTCAGATGGCAGTGATCCGTAATGGTGAGCGCTTTAGACCACTCGGCCACTCCAGGCCCTATACATGTTGGTGGAGGTTATTGAGAAATATAAATATTAGTGGAGGCTATTGAGAATTATATGGTGTGGTGTAGGTTAGGGAGAATTATCTGTTGGTGGAGGTTAGGGAGTACTTGGTTGAGGTTAATTAGGCTTCAGCAGACTCAATTACTGGTATTGATAAATACCATCCACTGAATAAGTAGCTGTTTCATGGCTCATTCAAATTGATGGATTATTTGTATTTTATTCATTTATTTATGTAGCTGCCAGTGTTTAGCTCTTGAAACATTGTCACAGCATGTTTAGTCATTTGTGCACAAAGTTAATTTTGCAACACTTTCATAAGGAAACAGTGTTTTTGCTCATTTCTGTGGAGAAAGAAAAAATAATGGAGATACACTGAAACTGCAGAATCTTTAATTTAATAGCAATTACTTATCCTGCCGTTATTGTGTAGCTAACCTATTTTCATGCCAAAAACTAACCATCCATTTGATGTGAATACATCCTCCCAGAGAGTAGAGAAAAGTCATAATGACCTTTTGCACTCCACTCTCATATTTTGCACACCACTCTATATGTCACTTGGTTATATGCAGACAGTACCAGAGAAATTACATTTGTAGCAGCTTAACGCGAAACTGTGTTCTTATTCTGCAGTTTTTAATTAGTCTCGGTGTTACAACTGTCTGTTCCATTTTCTAGAAAACCATATCATAGCCTTTTCCCCTTAAGAACTTAGTTCTTTTACCTCGTGTTCCATCTTTTCATTGGACACACATTCCTTACATATATATAAATCACTGTGGTACAGATAAGTCCTTGTGTTCTAAGAAAAACAATAACAGGCCCTGTCTAACATTGAGGACATCGTTTTCCTTGTATATATAAAAATGCTGTGGTATGTGTAAGTCCTTGTGTTATAAGGAAATAACAGTAGGTGCTCATAGTGCTTACACAGGGGTGCATATGGTACGACCATGCATACAAAATCAGGCGAGTTTCAGAATAACATCATACAGTGTTCTTAGTGCATATACAGAGTGTATGCAGTATGACACTGCATACAACCAGGTGAGTTTCATGGCAGTAAGTGATTTCATTATATTTTATTACAGGATAATGTCAGAACAGTCTGTGTGGCAGTGTGGCCACCAAAAAATGGGCCTTGAGACACTCACAAAGATTGCATAAGTGCTTAAAGTGCACAAGGAAAACTCATTATACTTCTTTTGAATTTGGACTTGTATCAAGGCCAGGGGAACCTTCCCTCCCCATTTTGATCAGAATTTTCCGAATAAGAATCTTTTCCAGGTCTCACATGTTAGGACATACATCTTTGGTGGCCAGTGAAGCTCCTCCCAAAGGAGGGTCTAGACGTTTGAGAAGCTGATCAGCTTACCCATATCGGGAGATGATGAACATTTCTCATGTCTCTAGCAGCATGCATGCCTTTGGTTGTGGATTGCTTCCTCCCATTAGGGAGGTTGAGCACTGCAATATCAGGTTGTGCTCTCCAATTAGGGAGGTAGAACGCTGCAATAGTGGGTTGCATCCTTCCATGATGCACACAATGATAAATCAGTTGAAGATGATATTTTCCCATCAATCACTCATCGGCCTCTCTGTAGGGGGACAGGACAAGGCCCGAGCTTCACCCTCCTCCCCCCCCCTTTAACATCCCACCCTTTGCAGGATTTGCAATCTATACACAGGGCTAGAGATGGTGACTGTGTCAGTATTCCCTGTTCCCAATTATACCTATGAACCCTTATGTTATGTGGGGCTTTTGACCTAAGTACCTTGGTCCATTATGCAACTATGGGATTGTGGACCTTGCCCTCACAGTTGAAGTGATGCTTGCAGTTCATGTCCCACCAATACATCATCGCCATGTGGCTTCCTTTAGGAAGGCTTAAGGTGATACATCATCTAGGGTAGACAGCCGTTGTTGTCTACCCTCTGTAATTCACGATTAACCAGGGAGTGCTCCTATGCCCCTTCCATCAAGGGACATGGTGATGCCCAGCCACTCTCCAACCTGGAGCATCCTTGACTATGATGATGATGATGCACTCCTCGTTGCCTCCAGCGAGTTCTCAACAGAAGCTGTGGCAATGACACCTCTCAGGCCCACCCTTTGACCTCAGATGGATCAGGAAGAGGAGGTGTGGTCCTTTCATAATGTGGTAAACAAGGTTTACCATCTGTTATCCCTGGATTTGTGCCCCCACCTGGCACACAGTCCATAAGGCTCCTGTCCATTTTGGGAAAGATCTCTGGGGTACCAGCTCAACCACACCTCTTAATTCTTCCACATTCATCCATGATTGAGGAAATATGGAGGTATTCACAAGGCAAATGTAGGTCAACAACGTTGAAGATGATCTGTTCCTCCCTCAATGTTGAGACCCTCTATTTCTTCTTCCAGCTACCAGGTACTTTCCCTAAAGTGGCCTACCAGACCTCCTTTTTTGTAAGCCAATGCGGCCAAAGTAGGTATTTCTGTGGGAGCCGGGTCATGCCTTCCCATGAAAGCAATTGATGCAATGGAGCAGGGAACCAGTTCCTTGTAACCATAGTTTTGCATGCCACCCTATTCTCAGCTACTTTCTTTAGTATTATGAGACAGGACAAGGCCTCGAAGTTGGAACTTGTTCGATCACAAGTTTCTGTTATATTGGGATAAACTTCCTGACAAATTGAACTTGGTCTGGTTTCCTCCGTGGGAGGATTATTCACATTGAGCAGACGGTGGGTTTTCAGGATGAAAATAGGTTAGCTATTCAATAGTGGTAGGTAAGTATTGCTTAATTAAAATTAGTTTTACCCCCCAAAAAACTACATATTGAGCTATCCACCATCAACATGTGTGCAAATGACATGACATTGTATAACATTGGATCAACTGACCATGAGATTAGCACTGAATTGAATGAAGATTTGGCTGAAGTATATAACTGGTGTGAGCACAATGGTATGAAGATAAATGCAGCAAATCAAAAGCCATGATCATAGGTAGTTGAGCATGTGTAAAAACTGAGAAAGATTACTTCAAAGTAAGGATAAGAGGAACAACAGTCTGGAAATAAAATACTACTTGGCATAATGACAGACAATATCTTGTGCTGGAAATAAAATGCTACTTGGCATAATGATAGACAATATCTTGTGCTGGAAATAAAATACTACTTGGCATAATGATAGACAATATCTTGTGCTGGAAATAGAATACTACTTGGCATAATGATAGACAATATCTTGTGCTGGAAATAAAATACTACTTGGCATAATGATAGACAATATATTGTGCTGGAAATAAAATACTACTTGGCATAATGATAGACAATATCTTGTGCTGGAAATAAAATACTACTTGGCATAATGATAGACAATATATTGTGCTGGAAATAAAATACTACTTGGCATAATGATAGACAATATCTTGTGCTGGAAATAAAATACTACTTGGCATAATGATAGACAATATCTTGTGCTGGAAATAAAATACTATTTGGCATAATGATAGACAATATCTTGTGCTGGAAATAAAATACTACTTGGCATAATGATAGACAATATATTGTGCTGGAAATAAAATACTACCTGGCATAATGATAGACAATATCTTGTGCTGGAAATAAAATACTACTTGGCATAATGATAGACAATATCTTGTGTTGGAAATAAAATACTACTTGGCATAATGATAGACAATATCTTGTGCTGGAAATAAAATACTATTTGGCATAAAGATAGACAATATCTTGTGCTGGAAAATGCAAGTTGATAAGGTCATTAAAAAGTACATTTACTGCGTTAACTCTTGAACAGAATAAAATTTCATTTCCCCCCAAGAACAGAAGGATATTCAACAATGCCTATCTCATGCAACACCTATAGAGTATTGTTGTTCTGTCTGGGGTAATAATGATACAGAAAATCAAGAAAGATAACTGAAATTTCTCAAAAGAGCACTTAATTATTCTTGATGCCGACTGAAATACTCCATCAACAAATCCTTTTAAAACTCTTAAATGGCTTCCATTTCAGCAGAGAACACTGCTTCAGAATGGTTTACTGGTCTGCAAATCCTTGCATGGCTTGGCTCCTGATTAACAAAGCATTGCATGGCTAGCATCCCAAACAGTAAAAGCCCAGCCATTCAATAACTGGCAAATAAACACAAATGAATGGGGATTAGTTTAAATGATGAAACAACAAGAGGTGATTCAAAGATTTAAAGTTATTTATAGTTGATCTAAGTCATTATTAGGCTTTACTATACATTGCTACTGACCTAAAACATGTTTTTATCCTGTCTGTCAGACACTGTTGATCAGTTTGCCTGTCAGTTTTAATATCTTAGTTCCAGAGATATTGTCACATGTCATGGGCAAAAGTCTACAACACTTTTTTTCATTGATTTTCACCTGTGCCTGGCATGTGATGGTGGGAGAGAGAGAGAGAGAGAGAGAGAGAGATTCTGGTAATTGTTTATATTGTCCATGTCTGTTTTTCTGTTGTCTGATTGGTCTGTCAGTTTTAGCATCATACACTGGGGGGGGGGGCTGTGATCTTGATTAATTTGCAAGTTTTACCATCATACAACCAAGGAGTGGGTGGGTAGTGTCATGATCTTAAAAAACGGGAGTGAAAATTGACTTGCTGACTGAGCAACCAACACAGTCTGGGAGAGAATGAGATAGGGAGAGAAATCTTTAGACATTTTAATTTTAAAAAATGATCAGTTTAGGACCATACTATATGTTAAAAACAAAATAAAGCATCAAAAAGATCAAACTCTTTGTATGCAGAGGAATTTACCATTCACCCAACTTGTATCCAGGGGCTGTTGCCACTTTGGTATCGTGTTACACTGTAGAAAAATCTCATGGAAAGTGTACAGTTATAAGGACTCTGATTCCTCTAAGTTAGTTATTATTAGTTTAAAGTTTTCACCCAGCTGAGATTCTTTTTTTCTTTTTCACTCCACAGATTTCCACATATTTTTGTCCCTTATGGGATCAGAGAGAGAGAGAGAGAGAGAGAGATTAAAGGGATAGAAAAGGGGATTTTTCTGAAATTATGTAATGTGCCTAATTTATTACAAAACAGGAATTTTTAATTTTTGTCATTATTTTCTTATTTGGAACCTCTGTAAATTATAAGAAGTAATGCCATCACCACTGGGCAGAGAGAAAATTGGGAAAGGGGTAATGGGGCTGTTGAGTAGTTGAATATTCATTTTCTAATCATGTTGGGAATAATTGTCATTTAAAAGCCATTGCTTACAAAGCTATTTGCTTTTCTGTATAAATTACCTTTCTTTCAGGATACCCAAATATCATTAATGTTATTCCAGCTCTTGGAAAGCATTGCATATTGTCACTGCTTTTTATTGTTGTTGATTTATAGCCAAATGAGATTCCTCTTTTTAAAAAAAACTGCGGACAATTATTTTGTGAAATAATTGTCAACATCAGTTTTTTTCTTTTATTGTTCTGTTAGTAAAATATTGATGCTATGATTTCATTGCAAATAATAGTGGAACTTCTCATCCTTGAGGAAATCTCTGGATGCCAATGCAAGAATTTTAATTTAACTCTGGAACTCACTTCTCCACAGTGAACTGTACCTGTGAAACAAAAGTTTTATTTCACCAAATACTCATTGTGCTTGGTTGTCTGCGCTCTTTGATCACATCTGTGGACAAGTATGCTAAATTAAGGTAGTTTAATTATATTACTTACAGAATAATATTTATAACAGTATTTAATTGAAATGAGTTGACCAGATACACAACTCGGACTGCTAGCTCTTACTAGGGTAGGAATTGCATTGCTTTTAATTTTTTTTAAAAATTCCATCCTCGTTATTTGCTGTATAACAAAGGACATAATTTTAAACATGATATTACAAAGCAGGTCTGCCCTTAATTAGGTTCTCACTGAAGTGCTCATCAACAATTAGCTGTTTGTTGTGATTGACTTATTTTACATTTGAATGCAACATGCCACATTGCATTAATGATTATTACACTTAAACTGAAGTAAAAGATAGAAATAAAACATGACTTTCACATGACAAAACTTATTTACTTGGTATTTATTTATTAAAGTACTACCTCTAGTACTGGTGTTAGTGACATTCTCATGGATCAAAATTTCATTGAACGTTTTTTGGAACAAAAATTTAAGAAAATATATGACTTCTTATTAAAAGTTGAGAATTTTGTGATGTTGAATCAAATTTATGGATACTATCCACTGTTTCTGACAATAAAATGATTGATATATCAAGGTTTCAGTTACCAGTTTTGATTTTCTTCATGTTCAACAATTTATGGAGGTCAGTTTGGGGGGATTTTTTTTAGTTTAAATAAAAGTGATCCATGTGTTCTGTGAGTTATTATGACGTGAGTTATTGAGGGAGTGGTGAGTGTGTGTGTGTGTGTGTGTGTGTGTGTGTGTGTGTGTGTGTGTGTGTGTGTATATATATATATATATATATATATAAACAGGTCAGCATACATGTGCTTCAATGAGTTTGTTAAAGCTTTGAAAAAGAAGTGGTGTGTGTTTGTGGCCTATATGAAGTGTTAGAATATATAAATTGATGCCTGCCTCACTCATTATAAACAATACAATATATAAAGTTCCCCATATCATAAAGGAGCTGCCCCAGTAAAAAAAATCAATTGTTCCTTTTCCCTAGCTATATAATGTTTTTTCTGAAGGCATTCATTCTGTGACAATAAAGCTTTAATGAGCTAATAGTGTGATCCTGCATATGACGAGGTTGTTATCTGCCACAGGCCATAAAATTGCAATTGATGAATCAATTATTTTCTTGATCATATGGAAATTGATTTAAGGCATGAGCAGATGTAAATTTTCAGTGCGTTGATTTAGTTCTTTCATCCTGAAGGAAATGTTATGGTTTAATTACATAATTTATAAAGCAGTCAGGTTTTAGTAACAAAAGGGCACACAAGTGACTTAGATGAGGACTATTATCAAAAGTTAAATTTGCAGCTTGCAGTTTTGCAACAGTTATAGTATAAAACTGATACTCCATAATTTACTACCATATTTTCTAGCACATAAATCCCATTTTTTCTACAGACAACATCTCAAGATCAAGATCTGCCATTGTCCAACTTGACAGCAAATCTGAGGTTATGCTGTTTTATAGATGAAAGTACATACAGTGTATGTTTTGTTCTAAACTGACAGAAAAAAATAATTTTTTTTTGGAACTTGAATACATTTTGGCCAAGACATTATTTTGCCATATCAAAATGAGTTATTTGCTCGGACTTGGAACAAAGCATGAATGGGTTTTTGTATTTATTACGTATTAGTCTGTTTTGTCCTTTCCAGATATTTGTAGCTATTGGTATGTATGTTGAATTCAAAACAAAATTAGCACTTACAACAGCGTGTATTGAATTCAAAACAAAATTAGCACTTACAGCAGTGTATAGCAAATTCAAAACAAAATTAGGACTTACAACAGCATGTATTGAATTAAAAACAAAATTAGGATTTACAACTGGGTGATTTTAAGACATCTGTTAGCACGGAAGGTTACTGTCAGTGCAGATCTTACATAGAAGTAGCAAGGTTGAAGAGGTATGATAAAGAAATATGCACTGAACATCTGTATGAAAGAGTAGGTGGCCTATGTAAGATGAAATGGATATATATGGATACATATATATATATATATATATATATATATATATATATATAGGCATTACTATAATATTTATTCCATGGGATTGGGGAAATAATTCGTATGAAGGAAGATGTTGGGATGAGGGAGAATTTTTGTAAGTTTTGATAGTCCACAGTTGTGAAATTTTCACATTACTGAATAAATTCCATTAAGGCATAAATCCAAAGCTTGCACATATTACAAAAGATTTAGTAATTTAATAAAGGATAGGGTTACTGACTGAAAGAAAAACATTGTCTCAGGACAATAAATTGAGTTCACCATCTACAGTTACTAGAACTTGTGGATGACTTTCACTCAGGTGAAAGGAAAAGAAGCCCATTGATATTTTAGTCAAAAGGTAAAGTCATTAATTGCTGTTCATGGTACTCTTGTTTTTAGTTATTTTAGTACCTGTTACCTGATTTAAAACTTTGACTACTATTATGACCAAACTTAGACTTGCTTGAAACTATAATAAAAGCTTTTGTGTTGTAATAAGTTGCAGAGTTGGCGTTATTAAAAGTGCTAGGGATTGCTGCTGAGTTGCCAGTGGGAAGTAATTTGGATATTGTCAATATAGCAATAAATTAACTAAGTGATTTCTAATCCTGACATTGCCCTTCTTATTGCATGAAAAACTAACAGAATTCGTATTGCTTTCCCTTGTGTTCAGGTTTGATTCATAATTGGATTTCTGTTATTACAAGTACTAAATTGGATGGGGTATGTAAAAAAAATACAAAAATAAAAAAAGGATATATTACGAAAATGATTGAAAATGAAGAGGGATTTTACTTATCATCTGCATACAAAGGTCAGTCAAAATAAATTTATTAAATACTAGTGAGAGTCCGATAGTCCGAATTAATAGGAGATTGAAAGCTTGATTTCAAATTGTTCCCTGCACAGAGAGTCTCAGTTACCAGTAATGTCAGGAAAAAAAGCAGAGATATGCTTGTTGGTGTATGGTATATTGATTATATTGCTAAAAAGTTGGTATAGGAGATAATGTATAGATTTGAGACAACAACATACACCCACATTGCTCTAGATAAATGCATCAATCCCTAGATAAATGCATCCATGCATCCATGCCCTTGATAAATCCATCCATGCCCTATATAAATCCATTAATGCCCTAGATAAATCCATCCATGCCCTATATAAATCCATCAGTGCCCTAGATAAATGCATCAGTGCCCAGGTAATTGCATCCATGCCATAGATAAATCCAACCATGCCCTCGATAAATCCATCCATGCCCTATATAAATCCATGATTCAATGCCTGAGATAAATCCATCCATGCCCTAGTTCAGCATCAGTGTTAAAGTAGTACCAGTAGACGTCTTTTCTAGCTAAATCATGATATTGATTCAGTGTCATTTAATTCATGCATCAGCCTCTGTCACCATTTTTGTGCACGTGGATAAAATGGTAATTTGCAAAGAGAGCAAATTGTTTTTCATGTTTTCATGCTTTTGTCGATGGAATTTTTTTAAAAAACAGTATACACGTAAACCTTGATGATATTTGTTTTTACTTAGCAGTGGCTGTCTGCATAGATACCAGCAATGTGATAATACAAGAGTCCTATTGAAATTCAATAGAAGCTTAATTGCATTCCACAGTTAAGGCACATATAAACCTACTGTCAAGATTGTGTCCAATTAACTGTTGGTATTATTATTTATGTCTTGATCTAAATGTACTTATTTATAGGCTCCATAAGTAGATACACAATCTTATTTAATTGAATGACGAAATGTCAAGAGGATGGAATTGTTTATCATGAACATTATCAATTAGCAAGATAATTACATGTTGTTAGAACATGCAGGGTTTGGTATAGCACAAAATCTAAACTGCACATGAATGTCTTTTAGCTTGTGGACTTTGTATAACACGTAATTATTCATCCCATATTTTCATTTGTCCTGGAGGCCTTTGGATGGGCAAGGTTTTTTTATAAATTGGGGCTAATTACAGCATATTCCAATGGTAAGTCCAGTTGACCAGTATAGTGGGATATGTTTATTATCAGGTAAAGCTTTAGAAGAAAAAGAGTGGCTTTTTAAAAAAATTATGTAGCATTTACCAGTAGACTTGTCACAAAATTGTGATCTAATCATTGGAGAGTTTGGGTACTTTTTGAATTACCAATACAAATGCACAAGGATTTTGGATCAGTTATAAATATAATCTAGTTATGATTACAAAAGACATTGTAACTCGTTGCAATTGATGCTGGAGCATGGAATCTTCTAGTACATTTTGTAGAATGTAGAGGCACAGCTTAGAGTATTTAATAATTACATTTTTAGAGCCGTCAACCATTGAGAGTACAGGACTGTCCATGGATGAAGCATTTAAACTTTCTAGATTTATTCCTCTAGCAGAAGCATTTGCCCAATTACAGCTGGGTCAAATTGCGGTTGCATGACCCTGCTCATGAGTACTTCATCACTCTAATGTGACAATTTTAGTATGGATTTGTGATCTGGACCTGTGTTATTTAAAATTTTCAGCATAACACTCAGGCTCTCAAGCTTAAAACCTCTAAATCAGACTTCCTGCTTAGAAGCATCTAATGTTATGGAAATTCAGCAGTCTAGCAAGGAACCCAAGTTAAGAAATATCTGGAACTTCTGTGATTGTCACTTTATTCCAGTTGCAGACGGAGAATGTCAACCTTTTGGGATTTAATTTTCTGCTTTTAAAAGTTTTCAGTATATGCAACCTGGTGATTTAAGAGTTCAAGGCAGTTACAGATTACATGGACTGCTGTGATGGGGGTTTGATGCTGTTCACTGAAATAATCCCCAGCCATTTAACCATATCTGTTCAGACTGGCAGGAGCATTCCTTGAGAGGGTCTTAAGAACTGATTTGGTTCTGGTAATCTTATTTTGAAGCTCATCAGGGAACTGTCAGATTTGTATATTACTGTATGTACACCACGCTGCTTGTTGGTAATGGATATAAAACTTAGCCAAACTTCTATGAAATTTTATGGGAGTTTCTCAGAATTAATTACCTTTTGGTTACCTTTAAGTACCATATTGATCTGGGATAGGATTGGGTCAAGGACACACATCTAAATTGGAATTTTGATTTTGGGTTCACTATGCAGGCCCAGACTTGGACCTTTTTAAAGGATTGAGAAGGTAGAGCACTGGCCAATTTTTTCAAGGTTGTAGCCCTGGGTGGCTGAGTGGTCTATGGTGCTCCGATTTACAGATTACTAACACATCTCACCTCTGTTCATGTCTAAGTCAGCCAGCATGGATATGTGTGGAAGCTTGTCAGCTCCTGGGTTCTTCCTCCACTAAAAATAGACTGGTTGCAATGTATCAAGTGCTGAAAAATGGCATTGAACCCCACTGAGACAAACAATTTTCTAGAAGGGTCAAATGATGAGTAAAAGAGAGTATGTTACAACTCTTGGTCATAAAATATGCAACAGAAAGAAAGTGAAACCAGCAATTTTGAGTAAAATCAACAAGCGATTTATTTCCCGGCAATACAAGATGAAATTTGAAAGCAACTTACAATATTTTGAATTCAGTTCCAAATAATCCATAATGTCCTATCACAAGTTGAAAAATATAGAATGTTCCAAATGAATTTCAGTAGTTTTGAATGTCCTGATATAGCACAATAATACAATCCAGAATGTCTCTGAATGAGTTCACAAAAATCCCAAGTAATATATTAATCAAAGGGAATGAGAATCACTAATTCCAATGAATATTGTAATAAATAAGTCCTCTTAAATTATATCTGATTGCAGCAATACAACTATAAACTCTGATCACAAATGGTTTTCCAGAGACTGATCTTGAACAGGAATGAATTATGTTTGGTTCTCAAATTCCCATTTATACACATTTTCACCTGACCTATATCATATCAGAATGTGAAGCAGTCCAACAGAAAATCCCCGTCTAATTGATGACTGGCCTTGAATTCAAATGTTATGTAAACTTTCTGTTTGCAAGTGACCATAATCAGTAGTGTAACTTGCAATCATGGAAAAAGTTAAGTATGCAGTAGAGATTAAATACAAATAACAACTAATATAGGCCTCCTGCCTGTAATATAGAATACAGAGCAAACCTTATTATCATCTTTGCCACGGTGATCCATAGAACAGTCTCTTGGTTCAGTTACATGTGAGAGTGTAAAATTGTCACATATATTATGATAATTTATAGCTGAACAAGTCAGTTAACAAATAATACTAAGATGATCTGAAGCTTAAGGAAGCAAACTATAAACAGATCACAATATGTCATATTCCTATCAGTTTTATCCTGTCTTCCAGTTCTGTTTTTAGTTTATGCACTAAATATGAGCTAAGTGTTTTCTGAATATATATGGTAGTATGCAAAAGATATTGTCCATAAAACAGAGAGAGTGAACCTTACAGTTCAAATGTTTGTCAAGATACTTTGTAATTTGTAACATTGTTCAATATGGCAATACCAAGATGTGTTGATTATTTGGTTTGGACTGAATTTTGCCTCATGAATGGACAAACTCTGGATGAGGGCCTATAGTCCTACTTTCCTGTTTTAAATCAAATTGGAACCTAAAAGAAAAATGAAGGAAGTTAACATTCTCTTCAGTTGTAATTCCAATTTGAAAAGTTCTAGATTTTGTTGGTTAGGCTATTCACCCATGAAAACTGTGAAGTTGTCATTGTTATACAAAAGTTTGGGGGAGGGTGGTGGTGGTGGTGGTGGTGGAAATCAGCTGAAACTTAAGCTAGTTTGGGGATTTATAGACATAATTGTTATGACTCTGTGGTCTTAAACGTAGCAACAGAACAGAGCAAAACCAACAAGTTCAGTAAAATTGAACAAATAATTTATTTCCCAAGAACACAAAGTGAAAATTTAAAATGAACCTAAAGTATTGTGAATTATATCCCAGATAGTCGTAAAAGTTCTATCACAAAGAAAAATAATGATTTATACAATAAAGATTTACCTTACATATTAATAAAATATACATATGATACTATAATAACTAAAATTACACGGATATTTTATGAATGTCACAAAATATGCCTAAAGAAATACAGGACTTTCTTATAAGCGTGAAAGTACATCTGCAATTAGATGATGTGCCAGATGTCAATGTTATATTCCTGCAACATCAAACTTTGCCTCAGGGATCTCTGATTTTTGTTTTTCATTTTGTAAATGAAAGTAAGGAAATTGTGATCACATAATACAATGATTGGAGAAGGAGCTGAACTATTAACAGTTCAAAGTGTTACAAAGCCAGTATCAAAATCAAACATTCCTTATTGATTGTGGAATAATATCTCTGGTGCTTGTTAAATATTTTATAGAAATAGCACACAGGATGATCTATTCTATTTTTATCATTTTGAATCAACACTCCAACAACCCCTACATCACTTGCATCAAAAGACATTTTAAATGATTGACTGAAATTTGGAACGATCTTAAGTATGGTCTTTAACTTATCAAAAGCCTCCTGACATTTGTCAGACCAATGAAATTTGGTTGTCTTACTCAACAAATTGGTCAGAGATTCAGCAGTTATGGAAAAATTTGAACAAGATTTTTTATAATATTCAGCCATACCCCAAAAATCACACCATCAGGGATAGCCTTGACCTTAACTTCTGTAGGTTTATCTTAACCATATCCAATAATATGTCTTAAAAATGTAACACAATCAAGGCAAAACTCACTTGTACCTAAATGTCAATATCTGAATGGATTCCAGGTGATCTTTCCCAGTGTCATTGTAGATGATGATATCATCAATATAAGCATCACTGTTATCTAGACCAGATGTTATTATGTTCATTAAATGCTGGAAAGTTGAAGGAGAATTTTTCCTACCAAATGGTATCACTTTGAATTGATAAGGTCCATCTGGAATTACAAATGCTGGAGTTTCCTAGGTTCATTCTGTGAGTGGAAATTGCAAGAATCCTTTCAAAAGGTCAAACTTTGTGACATTTTTTGCATTTTGAATTTTGTCAATTCATTCATTAGTTCTTGGCAATGGATATGAAGCTGTTTCGGTGACACAGTTTACTCTTCTATAGTTGTACACATGAAATATTATCTGGTTTTGGCACTAGAATACATGGTGAACTCCAGTCACATTTACTTGGTTGTATGAAATCATTCTCTAACAAATAATAAATTTTCATTTTTCAAACATTCCTGCTTGAGAGGATTTATCTTGTGATGATGCTGTTTCACTGGTGTAATATTTACAATTTCAACGTCATGATAAATTTTATTCATGTTTGAACATCTGGAGACAAGTGCTCATAAAGCTCTTTTAGTTCACACTTTTCTTTTGGCTGCAGATGTGAAAGTTTCTGGTCCAGATTATTCAGTATTTTTAAATTCTGAAGGTTGATGACACCAAAATCACTAACAATCCAATTTCATTCAGTCGCTTAAATTATCACTGTTTGGGATTGGTACACCTAAATTGATCAAATGATTGACAGGGCTTACTCTATCAAAATATTCCTTTAACATTTTTATATGGCAAAGTTGATTCTCTTTTTACCTTCCAGGAGTGTTAATGATATAATTTAAGTCATCTACTTTCTTTTCAGCTATATATTAGGACCATAACTTTTAGCCTGAAGAGGAATTGGAGATATGAGCAAGAGAGCCTGAATTCTATCACAAGGCTGAAAACTCCTTGCTGTTGTATTTCTGTCATACTTTAGTTTCCTTTTTGACGGATTAAAGTGAAGATTAGTTCTGGCTACTTCACACACTTTTGAAAACTTAAATTTGACATCAGAATTATATTCAAGAAGATTAATTTTGGAATCTTCAGTTTAAAGAAATTTCTCTTTTAATAACCTCATAAGTTGATGGAAAATATGTGCAAAAACTAGTTCAAAAAGATTAAACATAAAGATTCTTGAACTGATTCCCTAACAGCAAACAACAGTAAATGAAGATGTTCAACCCAATCCTTTCCTGAATCAAAGCAATATGACCAAATCATTTTCTTCAAAGTTTGATGAAATCTTTTGAAAGCCTCTTGACTTTCAGGGTAATATTCTGAGACCAGAGAACATTCCCAGATCAGAGAGAATGGGCAGTGCACACATTCCCTGACTAGGGAGCATGGCAAGTTGACACATTCAGCTTCCTGTAGGATTATTTGTTCATGTACACCTTCCCAACATTCCAACTGCTACCCAATGTTCTACAAAATGTCGGAACTTCAATTGCTCATCTCATTCTCATAGCCCTACAGCCTCCACGATTGTGGTTCAATGACCTTCTAGACCCATTGATAAAAAGCAACCCAGATATATACCTCACAGGAAGGACTATTCATTGAAACACATAAAGGGACTTCCTCCTACTCAAAAGCCCATGCATCCTACAACTTAATGCTTGGTCTCATCTCAGGCAATCTATCTGCCAAAACAAGTTTTCCAGGCCAGATTGCCAGTTGCATCATTTCAGGCTAGGAGAGCTTCTATATCCAAGGTCTATGATTCCAGAAAGAGAATCTTCTGTGATTAGTGCAGTAGAAAATTCATTGATCATAGCTGTCCCTCTGTAACTTCCATTGCTGATTTCCTTTTGTTTCTTTTCATGAACAAAAGATGTTCAGTGACAACTATGAATGGCTTTGGAGCTGCCATTTCCAACACACTTAAATTCTCTCAGGGCATGGCAATCTAGTTCGAATTCGCTGCAGAGACTAGTTTCCCACTACCTTACACCCAGATGGAATCTGACTTGTGCTTTGTGGGTTTTTTACCAAACCGTTTTTGAACCATGAAGTGATGCTTCCTTATTTGACCCTACACTCAAGGCTGTGTTTTTGCTCACCATTTCGTCTGTGGGAAAACAAAGCAAACTTCATACCTTGTCTTTAATTCTGGCCGTCTCCTTTTATAGGCAGTTATGAATCCATTTCTCTTCTTTGCAAATTGGGATTTTTACCTAAATCAACTATGTGATAGCTTCACTACCTATTGAGATCTACAGTCTCAGTCAAACCCATGCTGGGGATGATGGCTAGTATATCCTGTCAGGGCACGACATGTTATCTTGATGCTTCCAAGAGAAAATGGTAGATCTAAAACATCTTCCTCTGAAGGGCTCCACTGATATTCAGCTTCCTTTATTTCATGGTGGATTGTCACTACTATCAAGAACTTATCAGTCCTTTACTGATAAAGGTTTTCGTTATGAAATTCAAAGCCCTTTGGGTTTGAGCCATTGCTGCCTGTTTGGCATACTGAAAACATTCTTCTTTGGAGGATGTCATGAAAGCAGCATTTTGGTGATCCATACTACTTTTTCCTTCTGCTCTTTTAGCACAACATATCACAAACATTTTTTCTCTGGGATCCATAGTTTTGGCAAAACATATAGCCCAAAGAAACACCAACATTCATTGAAGTGGATCTTTCCTTGGGGATTGTAAAACTAATTTAATTATTCTGCACCCATTGCTATTTCCGAATGTTCTCCTTCGACCCCGCTCTGATGTCCTGTCGTAATCATTGTCCATGGAAACAATGACCTTCAGTGCATGGGCTTGTGAGGTGCATGAGTGGACCGTGTTTTAAGGACAATTCTCCAGTCTGTGGGAGGATGTATTCACATCAAATGGACAAGGTTTTTTGACATGAAAAGGATAATAACTACACAGTTACTAAAATTTGGTTTACACACTCGGAAAATCCCAAATATATTGGTTGTGAGAAATAACATTCCTAAAATTTCATGATTTTTTACAAATAATTGCATGCATTATGTGAAAAATACCAGCAACAAAACAAACAATGGAATGTAAAAATAGAAAATAGTTGATCATAATGATTTCATTGATACAATTCAAAGTAAAAAACATTGGTTTATAGGATATTTTTCTGTTTAATGGCTGTGTTTACTGAGGTACATTTCAGTTACTGTTTTTCCCAGTTTATAGTACGTTGCTCCCTCAATAACTCATGCCTGGGTAACTGTGAACCTGTTTATAACATGGGGACAGGCATGGATCCCATTTTGTTCTGGAAAAATGACAGAAGTTTCCTATTTTGATGAATAAGAAGGAAATTGCATTCAAAATTTGTATAAGATGCCCTGATATATTGCTCATTTTATCATCTATAATGGTGCTTAGTGTCTGGAAATGTGAATTGACATCATGAAATTCTCATCTTTTTAAGAAATCCTACATTTTCTTGACCAAAAAAATTCTCAGTACACAGTAAATAATGATCTTTGATAAAATTTTGATAGTGAAAATGTCACTAATGCCTATTGGTGGCAACACTTTTGAAAATAAATATCAATGAAATAAATTTTGGCCAGTGAAATTTGTGTTTTAGTAGTATATTTGAATTCAGTTTCAGTGTATCGTCATAGATGTGATATGCACACTTGCATTGAAATGTGAAAAATGTCAGCGTACTGTCAAAGCTATATCCGCAGGTGTTTCTGTGAGAAGTTAATTAGCATCTGACTGTGTTTCGATTTCCCATTTGCACACATATTTTTTTTATTGTTACATTCAATTAAATGAAGACCTGCTTTGAATTATCACATTAATTAATTAATTAAACCTTTTTGTATCAAATCAAATTAGGGAATAAAATAAACAAAAGGTTTAAAGGCACGCAAATCCAATGTCAGAGCTAGTGTCACATTCATGTGTCAGTTACACTCATTTCAGTAAACCACTTGAATAGTTTTAAATATTATTGTGTAAATACCAATTACTTTGTTCTTGTCATTCAAAAATCATATCAACAATAGATATAGTTGCAGTGTTTGCTACAAGAATGAAACCCTTTTTGTTCATCTGTAACCCTGTATGGTCAGCCATAGTTTCTTGCCAAATATCTATATGCAGAAATAGTCAGATTTTTAGTTGTGCACGCAGCACATCATCCACCATTAATAATCACATTATGGTAGCAGTGTTGATCAGTGCATTTGAACTTTGCTCTAGGATGGAATCAATGTGGAAAATAAAGGGAACTGCTAAACTAAGTCCAATTGTCCATTACAGTAGTATTGAAAAACTACAAAAACTTTGTTAGTAGCTCAAACCATGAACTGACCTTCATTTTGGACTTGCATTCTTACCAGTCAGGGGATCTATGTGTCATTTTGTGGGGTCCCTTAGGCTGAAAGGTTGAAGGTTGAAGGGTTCAATGAAATCTTAATTGATGCTGATACACATTACATTTTTTTCATCAAGTATAAAATATGGTAAATTTGTGCAATTAGAAAATGCATTGAAATAAAGAAGTTTCATACATACACATGCACAGACACACTATACTTCCAGAGTGGATAAATATTTCTGTTACTACTACTTCCAGTTATATTCTCAAGGTTCAAATCTTGGTCTTAATTGGTATAGAAGTTTGATGACATTACACAACTTATGAATCACAACATACTTTATATACAGTTGCATATATGAAAAAAGTGAATTGACCCCCATTGCCAGTTCTACCCCAGGGAATTTGATTGAAATTATGAAACCATATTGCATATTGACAGATCATCCCAGATGATATAGCAAATTTTGAAGTTTGAAATCATTGTCAAACATAGTGTAGTGGTTATCAACCATTTTTTGTAGACCACTTGAACATTTCAGAGGGTCTCAGCAGACCACTTGATGATTTCTGAGGGTCTCCGCAGACCGCCTAATGATTTTTCTTAGTGTTGATTTTACCATTAGCCAGCTGTTGTAAAGTGCTTTGTATAAATGCATATAAGATTGAAAAATTCACAATACATGTAATTAACATTGTTTGTTTTACAAATACAAGCTCAGTAGTCTTTCCATTCCACTACGAAGGATGAGCCTGTTTTTTTATTATTGCACAGTTCAAATTCTCGTTTCTTTCTCAACCTGAATTAATCTTGCACTAAGAGAATGTAAGACAAAAGTTTCTTTGTCAACCTGAATGGATCTTGCTGTAAGACAATGTAAGACAAAAGTTTCATTGTTAACCTTGAAAATAACATTAAGCTTGAATATCAGAAAATAAGATTCAGTTGTAAAGTTGATTCACTCAAGATTGTGGTGTTGATTTCCTTAACAGTGTTAACACATACTAACAATGGAATTTATTTTTGCCATTTTGGTGTGGATCGCCATTGTGTCCGATTGTTGAGAGTAAACAGACATGGTAGTTATGTATATTTCCCAGGAAAAGGGACAGAAATGTTAAAAATTATACATACACAGGACAAATCAAATATACTTCCCTTTGTTAAATAGTTTGTAATATAAGGTACAAAACTCTAAGAAATTTCAACATACTGATGTCAGATTTACATCCCTTGCTTCAACACTTTGGTTTCAGCATCCTGTCTTGATTATTTATTAGAAGTTTAATATTGGTAATATCTTACATGCTGCTCTTGCATAGCTAGTACTTTTCCAGGAGGTAAATACCTGATGGAAATTCCATTCTCCAATTAGTAAATACCTGATGGAAATTCCATTCTCCAATTAGTAAATACCTGATGGAAATTCCATTCTCCAATTAGTGTGAATGAGAATCATCCAGAACACTGACCAAGACCCTGCGTAAGAGTCCCATACATAGGACAAGTTTGAAGGACCATCTCAAATATTTTTCGGTCACCATGTTGTACAATTCAATCTTGTTTATGTTAAGAAGCTTAGTGCCATTTTATGTGGGTCAATAAGAAATTTATTATCGTCTTGTATGCTAAATATTCTTTGTGAACTTTAGGATTATTCCCTGATCAATTTTTTTAATCAAAAAGCTGTTTAATTAAATTCTCTTGAGAACTTTCTCTTAGGCTTGTTCCATACACGAAGTGCATGGCAATTTAAGTTTCCTTTTTTAAAGGAGTTAGTTTATCTTTTCAGTGTATCATTCCTCTTTCAGCATCTTTATTTCAGGATCAATGTCTAAGCAAGGCAAGGGTAAGTGTGGCCATTAGAAATCTCCATGGGACACACATCCCACCATTTCTAAGTGGATTACATTAAATATCAAGAGGGCTTACTAATCTCCTACTGATAGGGACTTGATCTTTCAGAAAAATGAAGCACATGAGGTTCATCTTTTGCAGATGTGATAGCTGCATTTTGGCACTTTTGACACTACTTTCTCCTCCTTTTACCTTTGCTCATTAGCCCATGAAATTGAATTCATTTTTTTTAACTGGGCCAAATCATCTTTGCTCAAAAAGTGACCCATATGGATTCCATCCCACAGCAATTGCCAGCTGTCCTGTGATGTTGAGTATTCATTGTGTTTGTTTTTTATTCACCAGTTTTTGGATCATCAGACCTCCCGCCAAACTGACAAATTCACTGTACAATAGCAGTAGGTAGGATATTACAGATGTTAAAATGTAGTTTTTTGGGAGGGATAAAACTAGTTTCAATAATGTACAGGATTCCCACAGGTCCTGGAATCCTGGAAAAGTTTTGGAATTTAAATAATAAATTTCAGGGACCTTGAAGGACAGAATTTCCATCATTCAATGGGGAATTTTCCTTCAGGAAAAGTACTTGCTATACAATAGCAGCAGGTAAGTCATTAAGTTAGTGCCCTCTCCCCAAGTACATTTTAACCAAATTCATTCATTAGAAAAAGAAAGTACTGCTTGGGTAGGTAGGAGTTAAACTTTGACTCTCTCTAGTTTGACTTTTATGTGTGAAGCTGGTGAAAATGTTGATTATTACTTTTTCCCTTAATTTTCTAAACATTTTGCAAAGTTTTAAGATCTTTACATTGTATCTTGCTACAACTGCTGAATGGAAGGTAGCATCCACATTGGTTTTTCTCTTAAAACCGTGTGATGGCTGGTTTGTCCTGAATGAAATTTGTTCCAGTCAGACACAGTTTGGCCACCACAGCAGCTATCTTGAAAATCTTGTTAATGCTTCTACACCTATATGGAAAGTAATACTGAGATGGGTTTTTTCACCAAAAGGCTTCGTATTACTGGTATCATCTAGTTAACCCTATGTGACAGTGGTACAGATCTGATTGTTTTTACTTTTATTCATGTATAGATGATCATATCAACATCAAGTTTTCATGAAAAGACTTCTTACAGTGTCTATTTGATCCTAAATGAAAATGGTGCAAATCCTATTTTTAACATTTGCAAAGATTAGGTATATGAAAAGAACTTTGCAATTTCTTTGCAGACTATATATATATATATATATATATATATATATATATATATATATATTGTGTGTGTGTGTGTGTGTGTGTTTAATGCTTGTCAGATATCATTGCCTCGGCAAATCAACAATTATAGCAGTAACCACAAATATATTCCTAAAACAGAATTTTTTTGGCATCTTTACTATCTCATAGGTAATATTGATTATTTAACATACATAACATACATGCATACATACATACTTGCATACATACATATGCCTATATCCATTAAAGTTTTGAATATTAGTGAACTATACAACAAAGTTGTTTTTTCATTAGTGAACAGTATGGCAGTGCAACCCCTCAAAGTACTCCCCTTGACTAATACACACTTTATCAGTCGGATAGCCAGTTATTACATGTCATGTTGTATTCACATTTTGTATGTTGATCATACACTTGAAAACTGTGCTTGCAACTGCAGTGTGGATTTCAAATCATGTGCCACTCTATAATGGGATTCAGAAACACACACATGCACTCAGGCACGCATGCATGCATGCACACATGCATGCATGCATGCACACACATGCAGCTAAATCATAGAGTTATAAAATTCTTGGCAGTCTGATTATGTTGTGCAATTTGTGGTGTCTGCTCATTTTATCCACTCCACACTTTATTATTTTCTCTTGACTCAGGTTAAAAGAAGTAAATCTCATTCAAATATCGGTGGTCATCCTTTTCATATTTAGTGGGATGCTCTTTGGCAATTTCAACCCGAGTCTGTTTCTTTTTTTTATCAGCCGACAACAAATGCCTGACCAATGTGTTCATATGTGCCAGCATACATAAATGCTTTTTCTTTGTCAAGTAATCTTAAGATACACCCATTTTGCATTATGTAGTAAATTACTCTTTTTTTTTTACTTTTGTTCTTGCACCACACTGTTTATTTTCTCATGCTGCATCAGATAAAAGTGAATTTATAGCAGTATAAAATTTCTCAAATTTTTTTATTTAAAATACTGCAGTTTTCATATAATACCTACATATTTCTTTGCCAAGATATGAAGGGGTAGGGCTTATGGGCCAGATGCAGGAAGTCTGCACTTTTTTGCAGAAGTTCGTGCTTGCCAGTAATGGGGTTCTCAAACTTATTTGGGTGGTGGTTGCTTCAATTAAGTTGGGTTGGGGGTGGGGTCATTGCTTGTGGCCTAGGTAAGTGACATAATAAAACAAAAATTATCTAATATATTACTTGGCTCTTGTAGTCTTATTAATTTATATCACTTTTAATGCTGGGGAAATGGGATGATACTTTCTTAATGATAAAAGATGGCACAAAAAAAAAAAAAATGTTGACTCTCTCAGTGCTACTATCCCTTATCAGTTTTATTCATCTGCCAATTTTGTTTCCATATAGTTACTCAAGTTATTCACTATCTACATTTATGGAGGGCTTGCACTTGGGGTATAGTAGAAGTAAGCTGATTTGGGGGTGAAAGGTCAAGGTCACTGACTGAATGAAACAAACTGTTTTCCACAAAATAATATTATTTCTGTTTCACATACATGAGCCAGAGTATTATGTACTGTTGGCTAGTCAGTCACATTTGAATTCAGGGTAATAAAGCAGATAAAGCTGTCCAGCAGTCACCCGTTTCCAAATGGAGGATTCCATATACTGACTTCATATATTATTTAAATCAGCATGTTCTGTATTGAGTATACTTGGAATGAAAAATGCACAGGTAAGCTTTGTAACATGAAACTATCTTTCAGAATGGTTTACCTTAAGGAATAAAAGACAAAGGATGGAGATGTGGTGATATTTACAGGAGAAACAGGTTTTGAATCTACATGTAATGTTCTACAAAAGACATGAAATATTGACATTTGAAGGTTTTCTCCTTAACTGACCTTTAAATCCAAAAATAATTTCCTGCTGAAAATCTTGAATTCCAAAGTTCAGATTTTGAATTAAAGTGCTTATAGACAAATTAAAAAAGTTACCTATAGTGAAAAATTCAGACAAAATTTGTCAGTTTAAAAAATGTAATTGTACAGGGAAGTGGTAAGAATGTTTGCCAGATAGTAACAAGGGGAGTAACACATCATAGTTTACTATTAAACTCAGGCTATTTAATAAGCAAATTTCATTAAGCTCAGATTGCACTGTGAGATACTGTCAGGTGTATTATGCTGAAGGAGGAATTTATGTCACCAATGAGCCTCCATTGTTTGTTGGAAGTAGTGGCAAAAACTAATAGGCATGCATTGTCCTTGTCAGCAGACCTTCTCCACATCCACAGGGATATGGCACTGGAAACTTCCAAGGTCCTACTATAGCATGGTAAGAACCTTCAGAATGCTAACCCCACCACCAGCCAAAGCAGAGAGTCCCTTCCATTGTCTTGTCCCTCTGTGGTTGCTCAGGATTTGGGAGACCATCGGTACTGGTCCCTTGCTTCCACTTCTGGTTTGTTCAAACCAACCAAGAAAAGAGATCATCCAGACTTCTCTTTGGGTCCACTTGCTAAATTCTTTAAAGCTGTTAATCCCCAAGTCAGAGCAATAACCCTATTTTAGTGGGTCCTTTTAAGATGTTGACAGGGCCGTCCCCCTTTCCTAAGGACAAGGGTGGACAGCCCTAGGGACTCGCACCCTCTCTTGCAGACCTTTGGTTCCTGTTGAGATTAAACTCAACCTATTTTTGCAGGCTTAGTCAGACATAACGGTCGATGGTCGAGTCCTTTGTATCATAACAGATGATTCAGGTTTTGGTTTCTAGATCCTCTCCCTGTTGGAGATGATGAGAGTAAAGACCAAGTTGTCAGCTCAGCTTTCTCTGCTGGAGACATTGAATGCTGCAGTAGACCTGGTTCCCCTAGGCAGGCTTCACTTGCATCCACCCCAGCTCCTAATTTTAGTTACCTGGAAACCCCACAGGGACCCCTGGAATGCTGAATTGTTTGGGTTGGGGTTTATTCCACCATCACAATTGGTGAGCAAATCATGACTGGCCTCGGGTGGTTTGAGTCTCTACTTGCACCCTCTCCCCCTGAACCCAACTCTTACCTGTTTGCAGACACATTAGATTCAGGTTGGGGTGCTCATCTAGAGCCAGATGGTCTTAATCTTCAGGGTTCGTGGTCTCAGGAGAATCAACCCTCCGCATGAACAATTGGAAAGTGAAGGCAGTGTTCTTAGGCCATCACTGGGTGCATGATGGTCTCCTCAGACCACACATTTGTGGTAGTGTACCTCAGGAACAAGGAGGCTCAAATGCACCTTCTCTCTGCATGGAGGTTCACAACCTCCTTCACAGAACAGCTTCATAAGGTATATTCCTTCAAGAACACTACATTCCCAGCAGAAAGAACATCTTGGCAAATAGTCTGTCAAGGAAAGGAAAGATAGTTATTATGGAATCGTCACTTGCCCCAAAATGTTGCAGACTCCCTATTCCAACTTTGGAAACTCCCTTGGTGGGCTCGTTTACCACCAAGCTGATCAAAAAACTCCCCTTTTCATTCCCTAGTCCTTGACCTGAGGGTCTGGGCAGTAGATGCCTTCTGCCTGAAGTGGGATCATCTATTAGCTTTAGCCTTCCCAACATTCTGGATGATCCCACAGGTCCTTCACAAAGTCAGGCACTCTTTGGCTCAGCTCATTTTAATAAATCCCAGTTCGTTTTGGATTTCATTCATACAGTAAAGCAAAAGAGTTAGAAAGCATAAAATGGGGGTATAAATAAATACAAAACCACATAAGTGTTTTGTACTGAGTCTGGAGAAGGAACTTGTTTGATATGGCTTATGAATACATCTTGGCCTGATAGCCTTGATGTATCTCTATGCAATATCAAACTCATTCTTTCCACTGACTCCAAACAAAACATGTATGTTGTTTTGTGAATATATATATCAGGTAAATTATTTTGCTAACACAATTTTCACAAAACTGTTTAAATGAAAAATAAAAATTGCCTAAACGGTATTAAAATACAGTCCAGTCTTTACACCTCTTTCTCAATAACTGGCACAACGAGGCCCCAAAACAGTGTGCACTATAAGGGTGCAAGTTAATGAGGTGCCTCCTGACAAATAAGTGATGCCATCCCTGTTGGACATAGAGAAAACCGGGAAGTGGGTAACAGGACTATTATATAGCTGAATATTGGTTTTATAATTGCATTGTGAATAATTGTCAAGTAAGAGCTTTTTCTGATGAAGTTTTCTGCCTTTCTGTATAAATTACCTTTATTTTCATTAATGTTATTACAGCTGTTTTCAACAGCTATCATATGTATGCAAAAGCGTTGTGTGTATTATGTCTCTTCATTTTTGTTGTTGTGGATTTACAACCAAACAAGATTTGTTTTTTCAAAACCTAGGGACATGTTTTCATGCAACAAATATCAATGTCAAAACTAAATTTTTAAAAATTGTTTTATGTGTAAAATATTGATGCAGTGATTTCATTGCAAGTTATAGTGAAACTTCTCATCTTTGAGGAATCTCTGAGTGCCAGTTCAGGAATTTAAGTTAACTAAAGACTCTGAAAGTTACTGTAACCCACGATGTACTGTATCTTTGAAACAAAACTTTTTATTTCACCATACTTATTTTACATGGTTGCATGCTATGTTTGATGACATTTGTAAATGAGTAGGCTAATTTAAGGTAATTTAATAATATTACTTGCACAATAATATTTATAACAGTGTTTGATTGATAAATTGAAATGACTTGAACTGGACGCAGGTTCAATTTGCATTTCTTTTAACTTTTCTTTTACTGCACCCCATTTATGTGATTTGATTCAGATGACATAATCAACATGATAATACGAAGCAGGTCTTTTTTTAATCCAGTGCAAGAATACAACAAATATTTCTCCGAGTCAGATATTAAAAGATGGTCAGAACATAATTAGGTTCTCAGAGAAATGTATCTCGTGCTATATAGCCATGGCAATTTTCAAGGTCAGGGTTCAGTACTGTATGTTTTCTGTCATCCTTTTTATCCTGTTGTAGTATTTTTAAGCTGCTTTTGATTAATTAAGGGATGAAACTTGGTATCATTAGACATTATCATTAAAAGATGTATCATGTACCACATTGGTGGTCCTATCAAAGTTTTTGTTTTATGTATATTATACCTTCTGCTCTATAACTTTAAAGTCATTAGAGATTAAAGAAGGAATATTTTCATAATTATACTGTATGTTATTATTAGAAGGCATATCACTTACCACATTGGACGCTCTCTTCAGGGTCAAGATTGTAGCTCATTACTTCAAGTTTTCTATCTAAAACTTTGTTCTTTGTTCTGCTGATCGCTGTTAACAAACTGCATAGGCCCAGATCTGCCACAACATTATAAGATGGCAGATCAAGTGTCCATGCAGTTTGTTGTTAGACTGGACTTATGGATGAGTATATATGGTAACTTAACGGATTATAGTCTTGCTCACAGACTTGATAAACTACTACTTATTTATAATTTTCCCTTTGAAATTGAAGTAAATATCAATTTTATATGAAAACACCAATCTCCTGCATTGAAAACACAACTCTTCTGCTTTGGAAACACGTCTAATGATTGGACAAATCTGCTTTGAAAACAAGTCTTCTTTATATGCACTTGGGATTTATCTGATGCATTCAACTATCAGAAGTTTGAGATTTCTGACACAAATAACTGTGCTCTCATTTGTTTTTACCTGGAAAACATTGTGATTGACTTGAATTTAGGGATCAATTCAGCAACCAAAAAATCTTGATATCATTGTGCATCAAAGAAATTTAGTTGATGCTGAATTATGCCCCTTGCATATCAGGGAGGGGACATGTACATGCACTATTGCCCATGTCTGCCAGTACCATCCTCTCCAATTGATTGCAGATTTTGTTTCTGCTCAATAGCTTTACAAGAACTTAAAGGATTAATACCAAACTTGCTATATTAAGAAGACCATGGTATGAAGATTTATGATAAGAAGACCATGGTATGAAACTTTAATTTAAGAAGACCATGGTATGAAGCTTTGCATTAAGAAGACCATGGTATAAAACTTTGGATTAAGAAGACCAAGGTATGAAGCTTTAAATTAAGAAGGCCATGGTATGAAGCTTTGGATTAAGAAGACCATGGTATGAAACTTTAAATTAAGAAGACCATGGTATGAAGCTTTGGATTAAGAAGACCATGGTATGAAGCTTTAAATTAAGAAGACCATGGTATGAAGCTTTGGATTAAGAAGACCATGGTATGAAGCTATATATTAAGAAAACCATGGTATGAAGCTATATATTAAGAAAACCATGGTATGAAACTTTACATTAAGAAGACCATGGCGTGAAACTTTACATTAAGAAGACGTTGGTATGAGACTTTATATTAAGAAGGCCATAGTATGAAATTTTAGATTAAGAAGACCATGGTATGAAGCTTTACATTAAGAAAACCATGGTTTGAAGCTTTATATTTAGAAGACCATGGTTAAGAGGTTGGGTTTTTTAATGGAGTTATAACCCCTGCTTGACTTGGATGTTTTACCTTTGATTGTGTCATATTGGTGGGGACATCCATGACATTGCTACACATTTCTGATGATGCAACTTTCTAGCTAAGATACCTAATCCAGTTTAAGTTACAGTATTCAGCTGAAAACATACTATGAATGTTAAAGTTCTTTTCTGAAAACGGTATTCTTTTTTTTCAGGTAAGACTCTCTTTGGCCTTTTAATAAAGCAAAACTTTGGGAGCATGGTAAGTCTGATAACTAGTTATATATTTTGATCTGTCAGTAGTATGTTTTAGACTGTCATTACTATGTTTGGACTGTCATTGTTATATTTCTGGACTGTCATTAATATGTTTGGACTGTCATTAGTGTGTTTGGTTTGTCATTACTATGTTTTGGACTGTTATGAATATGTTTGGACTGTCATTAGTATGTTTGGTTTGTTATTGGTATGTTTTGGACTGTCATTAATATGTTTGGACTGTCATTAGTATGTTTAGTTTGTCATTAATATGTTTTGGACTGTCATGAATATGTTTTGGAGAGATTTGCAAGGTATAGCTTAACCAAACTGAACTGGAAGTTTGATCTTTATTAAAATATTTATCACTGTAGGACATTATCTATCATGAAATAGTTAATGTGCATATATTATATATGTTTGATTTGAACTAGTTATTTTGTCCATACCATGCATGCACAACAAATTCTACCCATGTTTCAAATGGATTAGGTCATGTTGATATTCCTCTAAAAGGTGTCCCTTATATGCCTATATAGAATAAGCTTAACTCATTAACCCCTGAGCCAAATAGCTAGGCAGTCCCCTACAGCATACTTGCAAAGATCACCTAGAGCAGTGTTAGTCTTACCAGTGTCTGTATCCCTGAGACTTGCTGACAGCACTTGGCTTGCATATTTTTCCAGAGGGGGCTACTTGCAGTAAATTTGTTATTATTTTATTTATATTCGTTTAATTAGGCTGAAATTTGGCACATCAGTTCTCAATAAAATTATGTACATAATGGTATAAATTTCATGCTACATGCAGAAATAAAACTCATGCATAAAGGTGAAAATAAATGATGTACTTACCAATTTGCTTCTCTTGCCATGAATAATCCATAAAATCCATTAGGAATTCACACACAAGAATTAACTCATGAAATAATTCTATTTTATGTACACAGAAATTCCACTTGTCATCTCTCTTGTAAACTTAACCTCCTGTGAATACTGTTCAAAGATACACATATTTTCCTTGCTCTTGACTTACCTTTCTTCCTTAGAATTCTCACTGAAAATTTAAAAGCTAATAAAACACTTAACAAACTTTGAATTATGAACACTCATGCTTACAAAATTTATTTCCCAAACATTTATTTAATGATTCTTCAAAAGATCTACATGATATGGTTTAAAACAATCTGCACACAAATGAATATTACACTGAATACACATATTCATAACTTCCCGGCATCACTTTTGTTTACTGCATTGTCGACATCTTCCCCTCTTCTCACCATTCTTAGGAAAGTGGCCTCCTGTGTTTGTAGCTAACGCAGCTAAATCATTTTCCTGGTAGTCTCCAATAAGCAATTTTGCCAGATTCATCTTAAAATCAACTATTCTGTGTGCTTTTATCCGTCTGTTCCTGCTCCGCTTGACGTTGTTCTGATTCTCTCATTAGTATGAATCCATTTGTGACAGCGATATCAAACAAAAGCCAAAAAAGGTACAACCACCACTTTTTAGCTGCTCTGTATGTACTGTACTGTGTTCTCAGCTGGTCTGCTATGTCCACTCCGTTCATGTTATTGTTGTATTCTTGCACGATGGATGGTGCTCTGATGTTCCTGACGTCTCCATTTTTGGATTTGCACTGTACTGTCTTCTCTATTGCTGCTGGGTCTTCTGTTGTTGATAGGGTGTAGATCTGCTTCTTGTCCATCCAAACACAGGCTGTTAATTCCCCTCACTGTACTGTTTTGAATTCCCCTTGAACCGTAACATCTCTCTTATTAAGATGCCGTATAGGATATCCTCTTCTGTTGTTTCTTGTGGTTCCGCGCGCATATGTACCTTCTGTAGAAGCTTCTCGAATAAACCTGGACTGGTGAAATAATTGTCTACATTTACTATGTAGTTTATTTCCCAAATCTTTTGTGTTAGGTCCATAACGACACGTGTTGCTAATCCCACTTCTCTGGTACCTGTGTCCTTACCTGTATACACCTGAAATTCATTGGTGTAGCCATTCGCTGGGTCAGCCCTCATCCAGACCTTGATTCCATACTTTGTCGGCTTGGCTGGTATATACTGGCGAAAAGCTAACCTACCTTGAAATTTTATCATGGCTTCATCTACACTCACATTTTGATGAGGATTGTAGTTTTGTAAGCTGCAGTTTTGAATGGCATCATACACTGGCCTCACATGATGCAACTTGTCATGACCTGGTTGAAGTCTGCGAGGATTACGATGACTATCATTCATATGAAAATATTGTGATATTTTATCAAACCTGTCTCTCCTCATGATCCTTCTCACACTTAAGTTTCCAAATAAGGCATCTGTTGACCAGTACATGGCCATCTCAGGGAGCTGAAGAATACTCATAAAAACTCTCATTCCCATCCATGCTTTAATTTCTATCTCTGTAAAATCTCTCCAGTTTGGGTCTTCCTACTTCTCCTGCTTTCGCCTTGCATAGAGATTGGTCTCACCTACAGTCAACTGAAACAAAAATGCTGGAAAAAAAAGCTCAAAAAAATTAAATTCATTTGCATCAGGGTCTAAATCTGTTGTTGGCCCTGGTGTTGGTCCTGTGAATGGCCTCTTGTCGACGTGTGTTCTATCATTTATGAACCATTGATCACATCTTCCTTCATTTTCTTCTTCTCCATTCTCTTCAACATTCTCATTCTCATCACTCCCGCTGTTATCATCAATGGCTATTTCGATGTCACTATCAATCTCATCCGATGAAAATCTTGAAAATTCTCCGTCAGAGTCTATCAAGTAAAAGTCTGCTCCAAGTGGCTGATATTCGTCAATTTGCATCATTTTCAGATCTAAATACTTTCACTATTTCTGCTGCTATCGAAGTCAAATTTTTTTCCCTTTGTTCAGCAGTGTTCACTTTGTCTATGTAAGCTAAAATTTTATTGGTTCAACTGCCTGCATAATTAGGAAATGGCTTGAAATCAACCAATGGTTTGCGATGACTTAACTCATCGTGCGGGAAATAAGCCTAGACAAATACTGCCACTCAAACTCGGCGCCCGGGATACAAGCTAGGTAAACTCAGCCACGCTATCGAGGCACTCGGGAGATGAGGGAGGAAAAGGGCGATGAGTTATCGGGGCAGCAGGGGTTAATGAATTAATATGCTGAAAGAGTCAACTAATGAAGGCACTGCTTAGTGTGATGGACTTGCAACAAAAAGGGTGTGGTTATTGGATCACCTGGTGTCAGCTACCATGCTGTGTTCTTCCGCAAGACTCTTTCCTCAAGTTTGCCTTGGCACTAAATAACCTGATTGTGTTGCTATGCTGTAAAACACCTAATCAAAACCAAATCCCCTAAATGGTTGTAAGTTACAGAATTTTAGTGGAGTGAAGTTATAGTGGATCTTTAATTTCACAATTTTATCAAAATAAAATTTTGCAAATCACAGTGTGCAAAAATAGAAATTTGTAGTAGCAGTCATTGTATGTGTTTTATAAAGATAAGCAGTATTTGTTTGCATGCTATGCTCTGTAAACATAACACAAATTAACTCGGATTGCTTCACTCCAACCCAAAGGAATTTTCAAGCCATATAAACAACATGAATCAGTGAAGGTTGTTAAAAAAAATAATAGACATAACTACAATCAGTGCGTTTTAAAAATAAAGAAAACATCCACTGGTACACTTACCCACTTGATCCTATTACATTGTGCTTACAAAATGGAACATTACTGGCATATTTAGCGTGCAAACTAATTCTGATTTTTCATCAGATTTTTAATGTGAATAAAGTTGTAGCAAAAGTAAATTGACTCAATAAATTCACCTCTGATTTTATACTCTCAAAAATGTTATGATTTACACCACGAGATCATTCTGTACAATGAACTATTTTAAGTTTGTCATGGGTTACTAAACACCGAAAGTAGGTGACTGGAATGTGGTTTTCAGGAGATAGAACTGTGGTGGTGGTGGGGGGAGTAATATGTCCCTTTTTCCCAATATATGCAGGTGCATCTACATATTCCATGAGAGATTCTGTCATAAATATTATGGCCACTTAGTGGCCCCAATTTAATTTGTAACCCATGGCATTTTTATTTTTTTGAACTATTACAATCAAAAGTCAGACAGTTTTGTTGGCAGGAATCTTTCCCTGATTTCATTCACATGGTTACTGGATCAACAGAAATTGTTTCCTAATTCCTTATGGGTAGTCGTCCTAATCATACTAAACAAAATCTTGCCATTGCTTTCTTAAGTGCATTTTAGGCATAAGAAGTATTTTGGATTCCCCAAAGTATGTGTATCATCAAAGAGCTGACAAGTGATCAGACAGCTCAGTGATAGATTTGTATTCCTTCCATAATTAGAACATTTCTTTTTGACTTGCTTTTTGGAGAGCTGGTAATGACAGATACACATTCTGTGCTTTGAATTGATTCATTTATTAGGGTATGCTTGGAGTCACATGTTATAGTTAGAAATGCTTCTTTATTGACAACTTGTCTTTGATGAACCTTACCATTTTTTATGATATTCCATGTTATGGATTTTATTGAAAAGGAAGTGCAGATTTATTGATTTTTATTTTAATAGCAGCAATTACTTATCCTGTTGCTATTACATAGCTAATCTGTTTTCATGCTGAAAACTCACCATCTGTTCGATGTGAATACATCCTCCCATACAGATAATTTTGCACACCACACAGAAGTTAGATATTACCCATCATTCTTTTTCACAGACACCAACAGTGTATATGTTTGCCAAAACCATTGCAAATAAAAGTGGCCTTCTTCTGCAGTTTTAATTAGTCTTGGTGTTACAACTGTCCGTTCCATTTTATTATGAAAAACTGTATGGTAACTTTCCCCCTTGGGAACTTAGTTCTTTAAAGGGCTTCTGAGGCTACCTTATGTTCCATCCATTTGTGGTGGGCACATGCTCATTACATATATACACTGTGGTATGGGTAGGTCCTTGTGTTATAAGAAAAATAACAATAGGCCCTGCCTTACATTGAGGACTTATTCCTCTATTTTAAATTTCATGTTGTATGCTTCTAATGTTTGCCCATGCTTGTGTTGACATTTGTTACATGTCTAGGCTCATACAAAAGTAGCAAGAAAAGAGTGAAGACAACAAGCTTTGTAAAAGTTAACAAAATAATTTATTTCCCTAGAAAAAAACAAGGTAAAAATGAGAAAAAGGACTTATGATTTACGAATCAAATAAAAATATTAATCCAAGAATTAAAAAATAGAAGTCCTATCAATGAAAAGTCCTAAATGAATAACCTTCAAAGTGTTGTTGTGTCAACAGTTCCTTGTTGAATCACAAAAAGTTATATTCCAGTTTAGAATTTCTGAATAAATTTTGATAAATTTCCTGGTCCAAGAATTTCTGTATGAGCACTAGTATTTTCCAGGGAAAGAATCAATAATTCCATAAAATAAAAAAATTAACTAAAACTGGTCACAACAAACACCTTTAGGTGTCAAGGATTTAAAATCCAACAGGCTAGTTCTTAAGATAACATGAGTTATAAGCCCAACTAAAATGCAAAACAGATTTCCGGATGGGGGTCAAAAATTCATCCCACTGGGAAAACCAAAAGTTTTTAGCAATAAACACATGTTATTTGTCACGTACTCCAGGTATGGCTTTAGCTAAAATCAATGGTTCTTACTCTGGGGGAAAAAAAAAAAAGTTGTTTACTCAAAAGTGACACTGGTTCTGAATCAAGGTCAGCAAAAGATACAGTATTACTACTACTGACTGTGTATCAGGTCAAACAGAACTGAACTGAATTTCTAAAAAATAAAAAAAATATCAAATTCAGTAGACAAAGTTATCATTATAGTAACATGTAATGGAAAAAAAAAATAAAAATAAATTTTTTTTTTTAAAACTAACAAACAAGTAGTTAAATTACAGATACATAACACGTTGCCTATGTATCTGCATGCTTCTTTAGTAAGTTCATAGGTTAAATGTCTTATTTTCTATAGGAAAAACTACACGTAATTTCCATGAGTTCAATTCTTCTTTTTACTTCATGCATACAGGGGTGTATATAGGGCACACGGGTGTACGCAATATGACACTGCACATAACCAGTTGAGTTTCATGGTAACAACAAGTGATTTAACAAGACATTTATTAATTCTTTATTACAGGATAATGTCAGGACAGTCTGTTGGGCAGTGTGGCCACGAGATGGACCATTGGGATACTCACACAGCCTGCATAAAGTGCTCAAAGTGCAATAGAAATATTGTTGCACTTTTTGTAATTTATGGCCATCTGCCACCTGGAATCCAGTTGATTCCAAGCATACATATTGAGAGTGGAGGAACCTTCTCTTGCCCTCATATTTGGGTTTTCCAGAATTTCATTCAGGTCTCATTTGTTGTGGAGGCCTTCAAAGCTCCTCCAGAAGGAGGGTCTAATCATTTGAAAGAGTTGAATAACATCACCCTGTAGGGAGGAGAAGTGTTCATCTTCTCATGTTCCAAACAGCATGTGTACCTCAGGTTGCAGGTTGCTCCCTTCTGTTGGAGAGGTAGAGTACTGCAACTTGAGTTGCACCCTCCTATTAAGGAAGTGGAGCACCAGAACTGCAGGTTATGCTCTCCCATGTTTCTGGCAGGTTGTTGTTCCCTCCTGTTAGGTAGGTGAGGTACTGTACCCATTATGCATAGGGTCATAATCAGTTGATGGCAAGGCCACGATTTTTCAAACAAATGCAGCCCCAGTCCATTCCACAAACTCGAGCTAGACCATCTCCTCACTCATCAGGTCCACAGCACCCAGGTCACCATAGACTCCAAAAGAGAAGTTTGCTAACCTTTCTTCCTTTCCCACTGGAGGAAAGGAAGGGACAGACCTGGCTATTTAACCCCTCTCCTGTCATGCATTCCCTTCCCAAACGTCCCAGTAGGAGCTTGCTTAGGCCTTTTCTCAGGGGCATGGTCATCATGGACAATGGATGGGTCTTCTCCATTGTAAACAAGGGTTATTAACTCCAGTTTCAAGAACAACCTCCACGATTAAGGACCACCATTAGTTTTCCCCAGTCCAATCTGGTGAAATTTAAGGAAGAGGTGCACGCCTATGCAGTAAGGGTCAATCAAGAGGGTCCTGAACAATCACTTTCCTGCCTTCCACTCCTGAATCTTCCTATTTACCAAGAAAAGCAGAAAATTTTGAATCATAATCAATCTCTTCCCACTCAACCAGTTTCTTTTGGAGGAAACCTTCAAGATAGAGACAACCTCCTCAATCTGGAACGCTCTTCATCTGTTCGATTGGGCCATCTCCATCAACTTTTAGTATGCCTGTTTGCACATCTGATATTTCCTCAACACCACAAATATATGCAGTTTTGCTTCGACCAGGAAGTTTTTCAGTTCTGGGTTCTGCCGTTTGGAATCTCTTTCACACCCAGAATCTTTACCGAATATTGGGAGTGGTACTGACTTACCTCCGATTACTGAAAACATTGATTTGCCAGTATTTCATTGACTGGCTGATCCACAATGTCCAGGTTCAGTCCCTTGATCAGTATCTGTTCCATTCTTGGTCCACTATAACTCGGTAGGGTCTTTTAGCCAACCTCAAGAAGTCTTAACTTTTCCATCACAGGACTTTGTTTACACAGGGATGAACTTCCTAATGGACCACAACTTTGTTCGGGTTCCTCTGGATCAGGTAGATTGAATCCTGACCCTCCTAGAGATGCTATGGGCAAAAGTCTTATCTGCTTACCTTTATCTATCCCTATTGGGAACCTTGAACACGGCTGCTGACTTAGTTCCTTTACGACATCTCCATATATGCCCTCTACAGTTCCTCCTTCTCACAAGATGAAAACCACACAGAGATTCTCCGTCAACTATGATCTCACTAGGACTGGAATTTCACCACCATTTTCGCTGGTGGATGAATCGGGACAGATTCCTGGTCTAGTCCTCATGCATGCACCTGACCCCTACTCCTATCTATTCTCCATTTTGTCAGATTCTGGTTGGGGTGCTTGTTTAGAGCTAGAGGGCGTAATTCTCCAGGGTTCTTGGACTCGGGCAAAATTGTCCCTCCACATCAGCAACCTAGAAATGAAAGAAGTATTTCTGGCATTGCAAGGGTGCATCAACAGCATAAGGGGTTGATGTGTCAAGATCTCCACAGACAACATATCTGTCGTAGCATATCTACGATGTCAAGGAGGCACACATGCACCTTTTTGTGTGGAGGTCTGGAACCTCTTCATCTGGGCTCCCTCAGAGGATGTCACAAACCATGTTTGCCACATTAAGGGCAAGACAAATTTATTAGTGGACAGCCTATAATCCAGAATATGCTAAGTCATCCTCACAGAATGGTCTCTTCACCGCTCAGTAACAGATTCCCAATAAAGGTCTATGATGCCAGGTGGAGAATCTTCTGTGATTGGTGTAGTAGGAAGCATCCTATCCATCCTTCTGTAACTTCCATAAGTGATTTCCTTTTGTTCCTTTTTGAGACCAAAAAAATTCAGTATCTGCTATGAAATGCTATCGAGCTGCCATCTCTAACACACTTAAATTCTTTCAGGCACAGAAATTAGTTTTGCACCTTGCTGATCTTATTAAGTATTTTGAGCTTCAGAGTCCTGTCTCCCACTCTTGTATGTCCAGATGGAATATTTCTTGTGTTTTATGGTCATTAACCAAAACCCCATATGTACCATTGAATGAAGTTTCCTTTTCCTTTCTAGATCTCACACTCAAAACTGTATTTCTTCCCACTCGCACTGTAAGATTTAGAAGTGAGATTCATGCCTTGTCTTGACACTGGCTGTCTCCAGTTTAATGGGAATTATACTTCTGTTTTCCTTTTTTGCCAACCAGGGTTTCTCACTAAAAATCAATTACCTTGGAAGCTCCCCTACCTATAGAGATCCCAAGTCTCAGTCAAATCTGTACCAGGGATGAACAAGATAGACTCTTATGCCTTGTGCATGCTCTCTGCTTATGTCTCAATGCCTCCAAAGCAAAAAGAAATGGTAGGAAACATCTCTTCCTCCCTCTTAAGGGCTCTGTAGATGTTTCAACTGCCACTGTCTCCTGGTGGACTGTCACCACAATCAAAAGAGCATATCACCAATCAAGACCTCTCCTGATATTTATGTTATGGATGTAGAGGTCTAACTGCCTAAATAACGACACTGTATGTCATGTTCTGATGTCGACTAACATTGGAACGAGAAGTCAAATTTTCAGGAATATCTCACGCACTTGACAGCCCATATCAAGTTCAGTTGACCTACATTTCAGATGGCTTAAGAATGCAATGGAAGCTAGGAATGCTGAAATCAGATTAATTTGAAGTATATTTCTTTAACAAAATGAATAAAAATATTTTAATATTGAAGAAAGTGTTTAGATAGTTTTGTTTCATACAAGATACTCATCATCATTTTAACACATCCATTTGCATGTGTGAGAATTTGAATTTATTAGAAAAAAGACCTGAGAGTAAGTAAAGTCTGACTAAAACGTTATGACCTTAATTTGTAGAAAAGTGTCGATATGGTCTGCCCAGTGTGTGAGATATTCCTGAAAATTTGACTTCTTCTTCCAGTGTTAGTCAACATTGGAACCTGCTACACAGCACAGACAGTAAGACCTCGACCCCCAAAACATAAATATCAGGGTCGATGTCTTACATTGTATGACTAGGTGGCAGCAAATTCCAATTTTTTTGATAGGCAATTGCTCTGACACAACACCCCCATCTAATGATCCAAATGTGAAAAATGTGATGGGAATATTCAGAGGAAACCCAGATTAGAAGACAGACCGCCATTGGTTTTAAGTCAAATTTGTAGTAAAAAATATTGAATCTCTGCGCTGAACTTTGGTGCTAAATTATTACATTGTGATATGTAGCTTGAAGCATTCATTTCCAGTCTTAAATATGTCACAGGAGAAATGGCAGATTGTCATCCCTTGTATTATATATTAAAAAAAAACGATATAAGTCCCTGTTTTGGGGACTGGTTAACCACATTGCAAGCAGATATATGTTGATTTTGCAGAAAATGCAGTCCTTGTTTGTACAGTAGTTTATAATCTTGAAGGTCTTTTTGTCAAAATTTAAATCAACCCTTTTGCAAATATATTTTTTTTAAGTGATGGATTTTGGTCTAAATCGTCTTAAGAGGTTTAGGTTTGAAATTCTTCTTTTGGCTTTTATTGGCACAGATTAATTCAGGGTTAAACTTTTTTCTCTACAAGATAAAATTCTAATACTTTGCATTTATTGGTTTTTCATACTATGATAGGAAATGTTTATAGATTGTTCTTGTGATTTACAACTGATTATTCGGATTTGTTTAAAATTAAAGGATTGAAAGGAAACAAAAAATAATTTATGTTATGTTGTTTCCTCATTACAAAGCAACATAATGCATGTCAGTTAAGTTAGAATTTTCATTCTGTACATTGTAACGACTTTACCTGCCAATTTATAGGAATATAGTCAAACTTGTTTTGTGTGACACACTTTGTGGTTTTTTGCATGATCATCTTTTCTGACTTAGATGTTTCGGGTGAGTTTTGAAATGGAAATATCTCTTGATTTAAAAAATGCATGTTTTATAAGCTAAAATATTCTTTAATTCCATTTGGTAATGACCATATGTGAACCTTGAAAAATTAATTTCATCCTTGAAAAACCCTAAAAATGACCTGGAAATTTACCTTTAAAAAAGCATGGGAACCATTTGTTGTATTTACCATATTAGCCCAACATGTATGTTATACAAAAATGAAACCAAAAATACCAAACCGTATCATCACAGATATATCAAGTATCAAATGATGAAAATATTTATTACACATGTCTTCCTTAAAAAATGAAAAACATATACAGTATAAAGAACATATGTAAATAATTAAAGACCTGAAACATATCCCTTAGTCAATAACTGAATTTTTTGTTAGTTCATCAGTTGCTGATATTTGGATAGGTATGTTTACGCACATGATTTAGAAGCTGTCTATCACATATTATCAACAGATCTTTTTAAACTCTTTGGCTAAATCCATTTAAGCAGAGAACTCAGCTTCAGAATGGTTTACTAGTCTACAAATCTTAACAATGGCTGGCTTCTAATTATCTTGGAAGTAACTTTACATTTGTGGAATATTTTATTGGTACAAAAGTATTCATTTATCATTCTAACTGCAAAATATACAGTTGCAACAATATATGAATACCATTGAAACAAAACCAGTGTTAAAAATATGATTGTAATGGTAACATGTATTGCTGTGACAGCAAAATTCCTGTTGCATCAGCAAAATTTACAGTTGCAATGATAATTGGATACCATTTCTAATTGGCATTGGTAGTTTTTACAGTGCCATGCATAATGTGCATGAAGATTAGGATCTGTACTCCTGATTCTCCTGATACTTGATCTGCTGGCACATTATGCATCATTAGAATGGAGTTTATGATATTCACATTATGCATCATTAGAATGGAGTTTATGATATTCACATTATGCATCATTAGAACGGAGTTTATGATATTCACATTATGCATCATTAGAACGGAGTTTATGATATTCACAACATGCATCATTAGAATGGAGTTTATGTTACTCACATTATGCATCATTAGAACAGAGTTTATGATATTCACATTATGCATCGTTAGAATGGAGCTTATGGTATTCACATTATGCATTATTAGAACAGAGTTTATGATATTCACATTATGCATCATTAGAATGGAGTTTATGATATTCACATTATACATCGTTAGAATGGAGTTTATGATATTCACAATATGCATCATTAGAACAGAGTTTATGATATTCACATTATGCATCATTAGAATGGAGTTTATGATATTCACATTATGCATCATTAGAATGGAGTTTATGATATTCACATTATGCATCATTACAATAGAGTTTATGATATTCACAGTATGGATCATTAGAACAGAGTTTATGATATTCACAGTTGGTTGTGACATGGGCAGATATGGAAAATGTCTTACATTTAAGAACTTGTTGCTCCTTGTCTAGCTGTAGCTTGTTGAAATATTCTGTGGTTCGTTTCAACCAATTTTTAGATTTAACTTTCTTACAAAAGCAGCATACATTCCCATTATAAATGATTTGTAAAAGTGTCCAGTTGATTATGATGTCTGCAAGATTTATGTAGGGTTGAAGCAGTTGATTTAATTGACTGAATTTGATGATAATTTGTTCCTCACGTAGAAAAGTGAAATTAATATTGATCAGAAAAATACACAGGGTAATTATTTAACAAATGACAACTGTTTCAAGCAGTTTGTTGTCAGTACTGTACTTCTGTTATCAGTACTGCTTGGAGGAAAATCATCAAACTTGGTGTACAGTTTCATTTTGTTGTCTAGTTTGTAGTTGTATGGGTTTGTGTGGGTTTAACACCATTTTTCAGCACATGATAGGCTATACATAATGGACAGTATATCTGGTAGAAGAAGAATCTGGGAAAATCTCAGGAAGAACCACTGACCTGTGGAAAGCTACTAGCTAGCTTTCTCACATAAGCACATTGGCTGAACCCAAGACTCCAACTCACTTGGAGAGGTGAGAAGGCAGTGATCGGTAAAGGCAAACACCTTAAACCACTAGGTGATCCAGGTCTCTAAATTACTTGGTCCTTAGTGAAAATGATGCTGATCCAACTTCCAACATTGTCATCACAGTGGCCACCTTTCAGTTTTTCAAGAATATTTCGGATGATTTAAAGTCAGTCATTCAGCAACAAGAGTCACATTGCCAAGACATATGATGACTTTCTTTCAATTCTTCTCAGCCAGGAGAGTGTCAGTCCATTTGAGAGGCTCTGTTTTTTTTTAAACCTTGCTATCGACTCTTAACTCTAGTGTGTGCCAGTGAATTTTCTTAAACATCTAAGTGTTGTTCAAGAACTATTATTATATGCTCATTTTTTTCTCTGTTAACGTTACATTGTCAGAATCATGCAATATTTTATGATATTGCACTCACGCACAACTTCATGCTGAACTCACGTGTACAAAATAGTGTATTAGGAACTACTTTGTAAGCAAACCATGTACACTCTCGTAGTAGACACTTTACGTTTTGGTTGATTGAATTTGTTTCTGAATGAACTAAAGCAGATGTTTCGTGGAGTGCCACATACCAACTGTTTTGGCACATTCCATGTTAACCTTTTTGATACATTGTTTCGGATTTAAGCTAGCTCTAGACGCCAGACAGGGTCCTTACAAATAACATGCAAGTGACAAGGCATAAACTATCTTCTTTAGCTGGTAATAAGAATGGCAAAAAAATATACTGACAGTTTTACATCCGGAATTTCCACAAAATGTACTTTCTTAGTTCTGCAAATCTGAATTACATGAGCCATGTCATGGGTTCTCAAGCTTGATTACACATTTCAAAATTTTACTGTAATTTTGACTGTATTCCAAGTGCATTAACATCCTCCTTACTGCACTCAAAATGAAATATTATATTCCATAGCATCTTTTTGATAATTGCAATTTAAAAACTCCATATTTTTCCCACATTATGATTTCAAACATTAAATGACAGAACAGAAACACATTTTCAGATGTCAACACTCTTCTCCCTTGCTGTTTCAGTCCGATGTTTTTGATGTAGAATTGGCACAGATAAATCCAGTCCATAATCACGAAATTTCGTAGAATCAACAAAAATACCAAAATCTTTTCATTCCAGATCAAATGGAAAAGTTGTTCCAATGTGCATTCATTCACAATATGACTCCAAATTTCAATTTTAAGTAGACCAAAATGCCATTTTCTTTCGAAAGTTATGTCTAGCGTGCGACTAAGTTCAAATTTATCTGGGAGGAGTTATGTACGCCTTAATGATGTTGTTGTGTAATGATGAATCTGCGCTTGTGTATTTAGTTTGGAATACGGTATACAATCAGTTAATTTATTTCTTGTAGTGTATTTTTGTTTATATAATTAAGCCTTAGGTAGAATAAGAAAATGAGCATATAATAAAAAGGCTACTGCATTTGTATAGGAAAACATGAACTCATTTTGTCAGATGGATATACTGCACTCCCAAGGTCATGCAGTATTTCCATCCAAAAAACTCGTTCATATTTTCCAATACAAATGCAGTAACCTATAAATATAAAACAACAGGGGTCAAGCTAGATTTTAATTTTAGGGAGAAGTGACTTCTCCTTCTGGACAGAAGAGGGAAAAGTGACAGCTGAGCAGGGAGAAGTGGGAGCAAAGCAAGAAATGCAATATATATATCTATATATATATATATATATATATATATATATATATATATATATATGTTGTTGTTGTAGGGTTTAACGCCATTTTTCAGCACAAGATAGGCTATACATGGCAGCCAGTATAAATGGTGGAAATTTAAAATGAATTTAAAAATATAACATTTATTCAGACTAACATGTAGACGAAGTATGACCTTGATTACAACCAATGATTTTCACTCTGTGTTTACCAAATTTCTGAAACAAGGTCAGCTGAAAATACAATGAAGCAATAGTTTTGTGTTCTAATCAGGCTAAAAGAACTGAACTGAATTTACTGGGAAAAATGTCCAATCCAGTAAAAATATTATCATTAGAATAAAATGTAATGAAACAAAAATAAAATAAAAAGGAATTTAACACACAAATAATTTAATTACATATACGTAACTATATATATATATATATATATATATATATATATATATATATATATATATATATAGGGGTGATACTTTCATTCTCTTATTTGAGTTATGCCCACAATCTATTTCCTAGGATGCATATTTGCATTTAACTTTGGTTTTAAGCAATACCTTTTTTAAGTAGAAAATGATCTGAGTTTTACATATATTATAAACACATTTGGTGCATGTTTAAAAATTATCCTATTCATATGCAGTGTATTTATGCCACATGTCTTCTTTTTACTTTGTATTTTCAAAACAATGAGTGAGGTCAGAAAACATCTTTGACCTTACAATGCTTCTCAAATTCCACAACATTGCATTGTCCCATACGTTTCTGACCTTCATAATTGCATTTTAAAGCTAGATTTTTAATAACGTAATATTTAAACTTTGATTTCTCTGAATTGAATATTTTTTTGAATATATTTGCTCAAGGGTTTACGGAAACAGACAATCCAGTAAAGTGGTACTTTGCAGACACAAAGATGTCTGCCATTATTTCCCCATGACAGGTTCACTTATGGTTTCAAGCTCATTTTAACATGTGACAGTTCAAATATACTCATTTCACCTAGTCTGTTATTAAAACAACTTGCAACTTGCTATTTACATTCTATTGTTGAAAAGTTTCAAAAAACAAGTTTTGTATGTTTTATCATAAAAGGATAACTTGGGGAAAGCAGTGATAGTTGCTAACCTGGGAAAAGGTTAATGGTTAATCAGCTGACAAAACACATGCCTGTAAATTTGCAAGAGTTTGTTGGCACAATTGACATCAACACCAGCTATTTGATAGCTTGATGCCTACATTTTGCCTTGAGCTACCACAACATTGGAACTAACGTGGCTAAGGTGAGGGACCATCTCAAAAACTGCGGTCACTCAATGTATTTGTAAAAAAAATCACAGGGCAAAGTCATTTTCACTTTCTTAACAGAAGAAGGTGAACTGTACATTTTTTAGTTGACTTAGTTACCCACTTCACCTGTTAGCATGACCTTGAAACAACAGAGATGATTATAAGTGTAGATAGTCAAAGGTAAGGGTCAGACGTAAGTTACAGGGTCATAGATACATACAAGCTAGAGAAAGGTAAATACATGCACCACCGAGATTTGAATGAAAGAACATCCTTTTCATTTGCATAAATGTGGCATCTGAGATTATATTCTTGAAGATCTAATTCCCTTTAGTCCATTGATTTCGTGCAGTCTTGAACACATTCTGTTATTATGGTTTTTTTAATCATGCTTTAAATAAATAAACAAAAATTATCCACCCCCTTTATAAGGATTTGCTATGTCCACTGGATGAAGTCTATTGTGTTAGGTTGTTGTCTGTCCATCTCTCAGCTGTCCAAGTCTTCATCTGTTTGATTTTAGTTTCTGCACATTGTCATATGATCAGTGTCATAGCGACTTGAAGGAGGAAATCCATTTCAGCATAAATATTTAAGCCTGATAAAATTTTGTGGATGGCTTGCATGTAGTGTAATAAAAAAAATACCAATTTATATTCTGGGTCATATGGTCAGATATCATGGTCACTTTGACACAAATAGATGGAAAAATTTCATGTAGCTTTCATTTTAAACTGGATATTTGTATCAGACTCTGACGTTGCAGGCAGTTATGGATAGTAAATTAGTTATAGATATTGGTAGAAGAGGTCACAAAGACCTGAACAAAGAAAATTATGTTAAGATCATAGCTTGTGTTGTACACCATTATGTTTCAGCATATACATGTATGTGTTGCCTTTAGGACAAGGAATCAACCCATTGCTTTTGGGACTGAAATACAAATGTCAGGATGTTTGTGGTACATCCAATAGTGCTCTTTGGGAGTTGGGCTAACTGAACTTGTACATGTACCAACATATAAAACATGGCTTGAGTGTATAATGTAGCATTAACATTACTCTCGTTGTTGTGGGAACTGCAGTGGCCCAATGGTTTAGCGTGCTGGACTTAAGACAATGATGATGCATGTTCGATTCCCACCATTGGATCAGCCTGGGCTAGCTACCATGTTGTGTCTTTGGGCAAGGCATTTAACTCCAGTTGCAGAGATAAGTGTCATTAGATGTGACTTTGTGCAGGTTTTTATGTATGGACACACTTTTCATTAAAATTTTGTTATTTATTTTTGCGGTTAGTAGAGTATTGGACTCATTATGCTACGGTCATGAGTTCGATACCCATTCAGGCCAGTCCAGGTTGGCTATCTTAGTGTGTTACTAGGAAAGGCACATAGCTCCAGTTTCCTTGGCATGATACAGCCAAATAACATGCTGACAGTGCTATTAAAAACCAAGCAACCAATTTAACATTTTGTTACATGCTCTTCTATGCCCAGTATATATCACACAGCAGATGTTCAAAGGATGAAGTTGTATCTGTCACATTTGGTTTTCGTGTTTTGTTTGGCATTACAGTAAAACTTGAGAATTTACAAGATTATTTTTTGACAATGAAGACTTTCTGAAGGTCAGCTCTATTTGACATGAAGAGGAGACACAATTATGTTAAATGTCTTTCTTACAAGAATCTGTCTTATTACAGTTATATATAGGACACACGGTACTAATTGTTTGGAAAAATGGGAACCAGCCTGGAAATGGGTGAACATAAAATAGAGGATATATGGGTTTGTATTATAGGGCTAAATTTATTTCAGTTGCTATGGTATTTTGTATAAGTTTTAGAACAGAAGATATATCTGTGTTTAAATTTTGTAAATTCTCTCCATAAATTTAATAATAGCATGTCTATGATAGACTAGTAGCTCTTTAGGCACTAATAAATTCAGAGGTTAAAATCCTGGGTGAATACAGTATTATCAGCAACCACTCCAAGGCAGTGGTGAGAAGTTACAGGGCTAGCTGAGAAACCAAAAGGAAGAAGTCAATATGACAGTTGGATTATGTGTTTGTAAAGCTAATTAAAATTAATTGTAGTAAGTTTGCCTTAATACTTAAACGCTAAAATTAGTGACCAGTTGTTGGGAAATTTTAATCTCTTTTATTAGGTATAAAGTGCTTAAAATAGAGTTGGGTAGTTATAGTTTAATTTTGAATTAAATTGCTGATACGGATAAAGTTTACAAGTACATGTAATTTCCTACTTAATATTATATTTTTGAAAATTCTAACATACAGTATCAGTGGGAAAAGAGTGTGTATGGAGAGTAGATATATGACTTTACTTTGGATTACATAATTTAGATTTTGTGCATTTTGATATGTAGATTAGAGTTAGATAAAGGGTCTGCATCTAACACAATCAGACCAAAGTTTAGTTTAGAAAAGGTCTTCAGGGAATGCTGTCTGTGAAGTCCCCTAGGATTGTTTTTAAGCCAGGTCAAACATTCTAAGTGCAAGGGAGTCAACATGAAGAACTAGAGGTGTCAGAGTTACATTAAAAAGGTAGAAAAGAAAAACCCTCTTGCTTGTGACTAATTCCCCATAGTGCAGTTCCATTAAAGAGGCGCTAATACATTTGGCTGGCCAGGATTGGTTAATAACTTAAGTTATTTTTTAGGAAAAAGAATCTTCTGAGAGCTTATCCTAGTTGTAAATGAAAAAATTTGAGTCATTGTTTTATTAATGGAATTTCAGTCCTTTAACAGTCTTGAATTTGGAACTCTCATTACTGAAATTAACTCCTGACTCTTTGGTGCAGAATTGAAAGAACATGTTTCAAACACATGTAGGTCCAGAAAATACCATGGCTCATATCCTTTTCTCTACACAGAAGCTGACATCCAGATTTCATCTAAAATATAGGTTTGATCATGAGCACTCAGAAATTTAAAGTTATTGAATTTTTATTATCATGGTGTTTGCATAGGTTTACTATGGGAACTGAATTAGTACCACAAGTCCCATAGATAGCTACAGCAATACAGTGACTCCACTTATGCATGTGCAATTAACTTTGCTATAAATGCAGTCATATGGTTATATTTGTGGATAACAAGCAAAATTAATACCTTTTGTATACCACAGAGTGACATTCAGTGGGATATTAAACACATATTCAGATATATCAACTGTTGCCAAGAAGCAGGTAGGGAGTACAGTGTATAGAGCGTATAGATTCGACTATGTTAGGTGGAGTGTTTTGCACTTTGGTTTATATCTAAGCAATACATATATAACGGTTATACAATTTACCATTTATAGAGCAATTATGGTGAGCAATATGATATTTCCTAGTTGTGTTTTGAAACATAATGCATCAGATATGATCACTTGGGTCTCTTCCATCATGCTTAATGGTGATGACCTCTCATGACTTTGCATTCCACTAATTTCTTTGAGTGAAGGTTTTGAAACTTCATATTTTGCATTTTAATGGACTTATGTCTACCTTATTTTACCTTTAACTTATGTCTTTTGTCATTTAAATCTTCTTTTCTGTAATAGTACATGTACATTTAGATGGTCACCTTGACCTTTTACTCATTAATTACATAATAGGACAAGGCTGGCAATATATTTCAGTATCAAATTGAAGAGAGATAAATGGTGATATTAAAAATGATGACTCTTATTAGACAGCTTTATTTTAATATTTTTTTCTGATTTTCTTAAATAAAGCTTAAATACTTAAATGTTGCCCAAAATGCACCAGTGCTTTTTTAGGTAAATATGAACTTGCAATTAATTTAATACTCACTAATGTAATCTTTGACAAGCAGAACTATGCGCATTGCTTACTTATGTATTCATATTGCTGTCAAGAAAGGGTGGATATAGTTACAGCAATCTCACCTAAGAAAGAGCCGACATAAATTCTGAGACCAAATATAGATCTTTCTTCATCCCAACAAGAATGTGTGATATCTGTGATCTGTCAAAACAAAGCCAGATGTAATTTATCATGGTTAATCATCCAGTCCATATTTACCGATACATATGAAGCAGTAGTGCCTGACCCAAAGCTCAGATAGAAAATCTTACATGAACCACCACATTTTGCACTCTCTGATTTTCCACATACTTTAGTATCCATGAATGTTGGCTTGTACACCGTATATAATTTTTCAAAACTCTGTAATCAAATGTCATAGAACACTTGCATTATCCAAGGCTTATAATCTGCAATTTCACATGCCGTCTAATATTTATTTATTACACCATCAGTCCATTCAAATTATAAATAATAATTGTTTTCCTCACATTTTTTGTACACTTAAATTGTATTCTTAATACTTTTGCTCTTTAGAATCGGGTGAAAATTTGAATTGGTACATTTTATTTATTATTTGTACATCCAACAACAATTATTATTAACAGCATATGAAATTTTACAGACAATAATTACGTCAGGTCTTTTTCTGGTCGTGTTTTCTCTGGGCCAAAATAAACTCCATTCCCAATGTCAAAAACTGTCCAGTTTTTCCAGTTTGAGTGTAACATTTTCCCAGTCAGCACTTTAAAAGAAAAAACGTGTCCTTTACTATACTGACTTAAGGAGAGAAAATACTGTAATGTGTATAGACCAAGTAACCTAGGTTAATACTACTCAGGATCTATGCTGGGCTCTAATACCATCTATACTCACTTATAAGTTGAGTCCAACAGTAAAAACTGCACAGACCCAGATCTGCCGTTGCATAACACATAATGGGTCTGTGCAGTGTGTTAGGAGTAATCAGTAGACCAAACAACATAGACCCTGGTCTGCAGTTCCATAATGCTCTGGCAGATCAGGATTTTTGTTGTTTGTGGTTCAGCTTTACTTACATGCAAATATATACTGTAATTGGGTAACTGAAACCATGCTCCAACCTAATTAGGGCTGAAGTGGCAAAGCAAATTGCAGGAAGTCAGTTTAGAAAATTCAAAATGTATTATTTCCAAAATAGTCACTTTAGACTTTTGGTATATTTTCATATCAGATCATTGAAATATTGTTGAACTAATATTCACACTTCGTAAAAATTAGAAAACTTTTCTTAATTTGGTTCAACACAGTTGTTATAAAATATAAATCAGCCATCGCAAATCTAGGTTACAGTCGCAAATCAATAACAGTTTTTGTGGTAGTATTGCACATTCCATATATTTATTGTATGAAATATTGGATAAAATTGTTAACTTGGATATGTCCACTGAGTATAAATTTGCTTTTGACTGGGCTACAGATTTGATTTTTCACTTGTTTTTTTAAAGGATAATTGGTATATTGTCAGTAGGAATTCCATAGATAGCAGTATAATATTTGCATTTATAATCATCACATTTGCACAAAATTTGAGTACAGAAGACTGTTCACTTTTCTTTTTTGAAGGAAATTTATATTAAAGTTGACATTTAGTTAGTATTGAAACAAAGAAGGGGCTGAAGGGAATGTCATGAAATTAATACAAGGTGAATCAAGCCCAAACTTTTGGGCATGTTTAGGCAGAATAACTGGCTAAAGGGTGACTATTTCACTTGAATTGTACCCTAGTGTGGACCATGGGCTGTTAAAAATTATTTAAGAATCATTTCTTTGTAATTTTTGTAATTTAACAGTGTTAAAATAAAAAAGGATTAAAATGTTTCCAATTTGACATTTTTATGCATACAAATTCAGTTTCATTGATGTTGAGAGCTGTTTTGAAAATTACAGAAAACGTTGGAGTTCAAATTCCAGTTTAAAAGAAACTAAACAAGGGTGGTCCTTTATTTTATTTATTTTGAGTAGTAATCTTTGTGTTGCTGTGGTTGTTGTTATTGTTGTTATTAATGCTATTGTTGTGATGTCCATAATTTTTCTTAATCATTTCTTTCACATGTTCCTTACAAAATTCATGATTTGTTTTATTTTAATCTTTTATAAATAGAACATTCTTTTTTAAAACTGCCATGTCTGTATTTTTCATAAGTTTCAAATTTGCTAAAATCACACATTCTGTTTGACTCATTTGAATGAGTCCTTTTACAGTCTTTCAGTAATAATGGTTGACAAATGAGTTTGAAGCCAATTTATTCTCCCAGAATTGTAAGATTTGGCTTATGTAAAAATAGATATATCTTTCACTAATTGGCTGGTTCCCTACTTGATTAGCCCTAATCTGTCTCCATTTCAACACACCATGCATGATTATCATAATATTTATGAAAAAAACTGGATTTTAGAATTCAGAGAGACTATGAATTTCAGCAAGAAATATAAAATGTAAGAAAAAAAATAGAAAGGTACTTCAGCTGTAAAATGTAGCCAGCTTAGATAGGTATATAGAAGTAAATAAACATAAGTTGTTTCACTTTACTGTGATTCAATTATGCACTGGAAAAAAAACCCTCTAAAACATTCATGGGAACAAAAACTTAAGGATAATACAATAATGGAGCAGCTAAATGGCCCAATCCTCAGGAGATATCTGACAGGTTTTGGTTCACATTCATTTCCTGCACAATAATTAGATTTATTACTCAGTTTTCAGGAGTAGGATCTATCAGTATATGAAGTGTATTTACATTCAATTGTGTTCTACAGAAGATTGTTTGTATCTTGAAAATTACTATTTTTATAGATTATGAAATAATAATGTATATATAATGTACATATTTTACATGGATTACAAAACTTTCTCTTGTAATATTATTGGGAACATGACTTGTAAAACATGGAGAGATGGTTGCCATTTTGAAATAGCTATGATAAACTTGAACGTCATTTACAGTAAAATGTGGTATGATGATGTTCATTAAAATGACAAACATGTATGGATGTAGTGATGATTTTACTTTCAATTAGTGTTGCATGAGTTAATTGAGATAATTGCCTATTTTGGTAGCATATGTGCTAATCATCCATAAATGGGACCAAACATTTCAAAATATAAATCCTGGTCATTGTCAGGGGTCAAATGCTGGATCATAATGTCAAGGACATTTCAGTTTCTTTGAAAGGAAGTAATTGTTTTGAATATAAATCCTTGCATTTATGGAATTATAGAGGTCAAGCATTTTAGAAACTGAAACAAATATTCGGGTCATTTTATGTCTTGTTATATTTTTGATAGGAACTCAAATCTGGAAAATGGAAGAAAGTGTTATGTGTAACCTATCATAAAATATACTATATTAAAAAAAAAATCACACATCTTTGGGAATATAGGAATTTATTTCTCTTGACCATAAATTTGTATAAGCTGGAAATGAAGTTCATTTATTGAAAGAAGAGTTGTTGATTTAGCAAGGACTTGTACAATGAACAATAGTTATCATTATGCACATAAATCTGACAGTATTGAATTAAAATGTAACACAATTTCAGTACTATATTGAATAATATGACTACTGTGTTATTTATGTGAATATACCTATAACATAATTTTTATTTAGTACCATGTGTAGTATCACCTCATGATGCCAATAATAAAATCCTGCAGAACAAGAGGCATCTAAACCTATTTCAGAATCATGTCATTACACTGTTCTGCAGTTTGGTCAAATAAAATCAATATTGTTCAATTATGAGATGCATAAAATTTTATGTTCAAATGAAATTTATGAAACTCATCAATAATTTCAATCTTTTTGGAGCCAAGTAAAAGATAGAAATTATCCAGCTCATTTCATAAATTTCAGTTGAAATGTGTATTCATGCAAGATCCTCCGTTGTCTGTAAATTTTTGTATACTATCCAGCCATAACAGTCATAGATATTTTTTGTCCTTGTGTACTTGTGTGTAGATAATTTTCCATTTAGAATCAGCTGATAATTATACAATTATAAATACTATTTTACTGATAATTGATCAGTGTAAGACACATTACAGACAATATGCTATTGATATTGAAATAAATTTGTAGGTGACATTCATCATCATCATCATCAGTCCCGTATTCTGGTAGACCGTTGGGGCACCACACATGGCCGAACAACCAGCTTCCTCCATTCCTCTCGATTATGTTACATGTATATAATATGTCATGGCTATTATAATACAATACTAAAGAACTTAATTTATTAGATATCTTTCACTTAACAAGACTTTTTTAATTAGTATTTATTTCTTATAGTGTTGGCACCATTTCTCAGTTTGAAGTCTCATTAGTGTTCATGTTTGCACTCAATAGAGACTGGATGGTACTGTTGTTCAAACATCCTTGTTGGATTCTGAGAGAATCCTGTCTGAACTGAGTTGTTCTTGATGACCATGATATTATCATTGCATCTGATTCAATTTGACCACAAGGGAAACTTGTCTTTGTAGAAATATTTGAGACTGACCATTTCGTTGGAGTGGGGCAGGCATTATATTTTCAAGTTTAATGGGGACTTTACAGGTAATACATCAGTAATTAAATACCGCTGTCCAGTGTGGGTGTTAATGCATTATCAATACAAATCAACTGTGCAAACATGGGTCTGTGCTAGTGTTGTCAATCTATTTCATGGCTAAAATCATCCTGAAAAGCATGGATTAAATAATAGTAATTCAACAAGATTAAAATAATGAATAATAATAAAGTTCAGTTCAGTATATGTATTACTCCTATTTTGATGGATGTTGCATACTCCAGAATTACTTATATTGATAAATTTTTTCAGTATGTGCAAAGAATTAAATTCTTGCCCTTGTTGGTGTGCTTCAAAAAGTAAATCTCTGTCATTTAGAATTCACTAATTTATTTTTACTTTGGTTTGCTTGCTTTGCTGATAGTTTATTGCTTCCTGAATCACCTTAAAAATGAATCACATTTGAACATGATTTCAACAACTGAAATAATCAAGCTTTGCATTTTATATTTGGAGTAAAATCTGATTTAAAAGAAACATTGCTGCTGTTCATGAACTTGCCAAATGATCTTTAATACAGATGGCTTAAATGTTCTCATTCAATGCAATGCGTAATAACTTTTTTCTTCAAAGTCCATCTTCGATTTACCAATACCTTGAAACAAATTTGTGAACTTTTCCTACGCAAATTAGCACAAATGGTTTCCCCCACAGCACTTAACACATTACCATTCCTATTGTCAGCCAACTAAGTTTATACCTCGTTGCCTCACCAATTGGCAGTATAAACTGCTTCAAGGATAGTTATATATGAGATCTAAGCAGGACTGTTTGCCATTTATACATGCTACATGTTACAGGCTTTTAGTGAAGTGATGTTTTTTTTTATTAAAGATTACTGGAAATCCGGTTTTTCAAAACACAACAGTGTCGAGTTTTTGGAGTAAAATGAAAATCTTGTTTTAAATGTGACACACCATGTTATGTCAGGTATACTTATGTGGTAAATATTGGTTCAGGAAATATTAATTGTTTGATGTATCTAAGCTAAATGTCAATAAATTAAGTCTTATTACATTGGTAATTTAAACTTTGATAGGAAATAGAAATATGTATAATGGATACAGCAAAAGCCATTTGGAAGAATCAGTAAAAAGTTCAGATGTTGAAATGAAGACCCATTCACCTAGATAACTATATAAATTTTGTGCACTTCACATCAATGATTTGAGGTAATTGAAATTTAACATTAATTTTGTTCCAGTAGCAGTACTGAGACTTACTCTGAACATCAAATATTGTTGTGGTCCCATTAATTTTCATATGGCCAATTAATTTATGTAATTTTGCATTGTTTTATAAAGGAATTAGGACCATAGGCTCATCACAAAGGCCCATTTGTTTTCTAACCTAGGGAGATCCTTGTAATGTGTTGACCCACGTATAAATTTATTACATATTCAGTTTTTTAGAAAGTAGACCTAGATCTGGCATTGCAGAATATGCTAGCAGAGCAGGGTCAGTGCTGTGAGCAGTCAGTGCTAGCCGAGCAAGGTCAGTGCTGTGAGCAGTCAGTGCTAGCAGTGCAAGGTCAGTGCTCTGAGCAGTCAGTGCTAGCAGAGCAAGGTCAGTGCTGTGAGCAGTCAGTGCTAGCAGTGCAAGGTCAGTGCTGTGAGCAGTCAGTGCTAGCCGAGCAAGGTCAGTGCTGTGAGCAGTCAGTGCTAGCAGAGCAGGGTCAGTGCTGTTTTCTTACAATTATTGGTAGAATATAAGCAGAGACCTCAATCTGCCCGCTCATTATGGGACATATGACAGATTTTAGTGTATGCTGTTCACTTTTGTTTTCTCCATTGATTGTAATGAGAAAACATGTTACTACTTAGTAGTGTTTGTTTTGTCATAAGGTTGATTTCTTAGTGTAGCTTCCAAATGTCATTTTTTTCAAGGAAATTTCTAGATAGTAATTCTTCTTCCTTTGGAAGTACCAGCTACAGCACAGTATGTATTTGAGAGTATGTCGAAAATATGGACTGATTATACAGTATAGAATAAAATTTACGGAAAAATTAATGGACTGCGTGAAGTTTAAAACAACTTCAATCATTTTAAATGTTGCATTGTTTTCATTGTGGCTCAATTGTGCCACATGCATCACCATTTCAGATGGTGCTACAAGAATTAGAAACATAACAACAATGACAACCAATGTGATTGTCAAGGTTTGACCTGCATCACTTTGATTGGACTGTTGTTCCTCCTTTTTAAATTTTTGTCGAAATCTGTATGATTTGTGAATTTTTCGACATAGGCAAATATTAAAGCCAATTAAAAGTACTAGAGGCAGTATATTTCCTATTATGGCCCAAAGCACTCTGTAAGCATCATCAACTATTTTACTGTCTGCTAAAGGCACCCGGATAGGCTGGTGCAAGAATGTTTCTGAACTATTTTGACACACTTTTTGTATTATTTCATATCTCCAAAGAATGGGAATGTTGAAAATCACTGACACAATATAGACTATAAGAATTATGACTTTTGTTTTTGCTATGGTTAAAAAGAATGTCTGTTTGAAGGGATGGCATATTGCTAAATATCGTTCCACAGACATTGTTACAGTCAACCACGTACTTGTAAGGATAAACACATTGATCACAGCATCGCAATATATCCGATAATAGAGCAGAAAACCTTTGAATTCATAGAGATCATCTTTTGGTAAAAATGTTGTCGGAAATGCAAACAAACAAAACATAAGGTCTGACAGGGCCAGAGCAGTAAGACATATATTTGCTGCTTGTTCAAGTGTTTTGAAAGAACGGGTCAATTTCCTCCGTGTTAGAATGGCTAGATTTAATATATTTCCCACTATTCCAAAGACACAGATAATGGGAAGCACATATCCGTAAATTACATTGCTAACCCTGGAGAGCATTTGGCTTTCCTCCGATTCACTGGTTATGTTATCTACAGCTTTACATTCCATGATGACATTCTGAAATAGAAAAAGAAAATGTTTAGAAGTCAGTCAGCAGATTATGTTAAAAAGTTATATCTGATGTGAACCAGTCTGGAATTTTTCAGGATAGAAATTCTGTTGCTATACACTTCATATTGGAGGAGTTAAATTAAATATAAATGACCACACAGTTTTTTAAACTTTTTTTTGTGTGTGCATTTGGGGCAGATAATATACAAAAATTAGTACAAGAGATGTTTAAATATTCAGAGTGTATATTCCATTATTAATCCTGCAGCTTTTAGTATTCTGTTATTACTATAAATAACTGGACTTCAGTTAGGCATTTTATGCAGGATTTGTAAAGAAATGGTCAGTTTAACAAAGTAATTTTAATTTTTAATAAGTCCTATTTCAGTTATCAGTCTATATATCCACAGCCATGAGTAAAATGTGTGCAATGCAGAAAAATGCATATCTGGTCAGGCTGGTTCATAATAAAAACCTTTTATCAAATTTTAACGTAATGATACTCATATAATTGAATAATTCATTAAGTAATAATGGATGGAGAGCAAGAGAGAGAGAGATTAAGCAACCATTTATGGAAAGCCTGTTAAAAGAGGTGGTTGCATTAGAGAGGTTTATAACTACCATGATTGGTTCACAGGAACAAGCTGTATTATAAGAATTCCTAAGACTGGATGTTTAATTTATTCATGGTATCATCTGATTCATCCAACAACAGAATTAATATAACATATTTTTTTGCTATTGGTACTTTTGCCCGCAGCTGGATCTGGAATTTTCATTTAATTCCAGTTTACCAAACATATGATATTGATGGTGCCAAAAGGCAATCTTTTACTATAATTTGTTATTAATATAATTGCATCAGCATGGTCTGTTGTGCTCACAGAAGTGTTCCAGTCAGTAAATAAGTGATAGTCATAAAGGTGTAAACATTTGAAGAGAATATATTCGTCTGGGAAATACTTGCTGGTCAACTGTATTTAACCATCAGCTCTCCCAGGCAAACTTTTAATTTCCATTTAAATATTTGTACGTCCTTTCTTTCTGGACAAAGTCTATCGTTGTTGATATCAGGGCTTTTAAGCTTATTGTCAGATCCCATTATCAACAAGCTTTTGCTTGTTATTGATGCAAAAGTTTTTAGTATCGAGTGTACCAAATATTTATCTTTGTATAACATTGATAATACTAATAAAGTGAAACAAATATTTCCTTAAGTCATGTAATAGTGAAGTATAGTGATTTTATAGTGCCACAGAATATTTTTTTATATCTTTTTTAAACTAGATAAGATGTTGCTTAAATGAAATAGTGTTGTCTTTAAATGAAATAGTGTTGTCTTTAAACGAAATAGTGTTGTCTTTAAATGAAATATTATCTTGTTTAAGCAAGATATTAAATCTGTTAGGTTATGTATTGAGACCGCTCCGGTGGCCTAGTGGTTAGAGCGTCCACCTCGGATGCAGGAGGTTGTGGGTTCGATCCCCGGCCGAGTCATACCAAAGACTTATAAAAATGGTACTAACAGCTGCCTCGCTTGGCGCTTGGCATTAAGAGGCCAGTGGTAGGACTGGTCGGCCTGGTGTCAGGACAATGTGACTGGGTGGGACATCATGCTACATGTCTGCAGTATGATGCCCAGCGCTAGACACCATTATAAACTGCCACATTGCAGACGTCATAGTGGTATGGCTGAAAAATTGCTAACGCTATGTTAAAAATCCAAATCACACACACACACACACACACACACACACACATATATTAATTGATGTATCAATGGATTTCAGAGACAGATTGGACACAAGTCTTTGGTACTAGTTGCGATCCTTGCAAGGTCAGGATTTTATCTGCAAGCAGTTAAATCAAGACAATGCTGCCCACTGAAGATAAGTCAGGTTGTGCCAGATGGTTAGTTCTTTTTAGGAACACACCAAAATGACAAAAATGAACAATGATTTGATGGATTAATTAACAGGAACTTCAGCAAAGTCTCATTTATACCTACAAATCAGTTTCCTCTAGTTGGTTTTCTATATGAATCAAGGTATGGATGTGATGGCAAAAATACCTTACTGGTCTGAAGAATTACCTTGATAGGACAAATGTGTTTAAAGAAATGACATTGCAAATGCTTTCAATGATTTTTTCACCAACATTACCACAAAGTTAAAAGAACCAGTGATTAAAAACAACTTTAATGAACTGAAAAAGTTCTGCAGCAGCAAAATCTCTAAGGAGGTATGTTTCTCTATCCCACTAGTATCAAAAAACTTTGTTAAAAAATGTTTCAGTGAACTTGATACCAAGGAAGCTACAGGACTTGATCAGATTGGTCCACGACTCATTAAATCTTCTGCCTCTGCTGTTGTAGATAGCATAACATTCATAATCAATTTAAGTATTGCAACCTCATCTGTCCCCAAAATATGGAAAACTGCAAAAGTAACTCCTATTCACAAATCTGGTTCTAAGGATGATGCTGATAACTACCGGCCAATCTCAATACTATCAAACTTATCAAAACTGATTGAAAAACATGTCCATGACTCATTCATGTCATATTTAACCAAACACTTGCTGTTACACCCTAATCAATCAGGCTTTAGACAGAAACATTCATGTGAGACTGCCTTGATCTCCCTAATTGATAAATGGCTTCAAGCACTTGACCAGTACTTTGGAACTTTGCTCTGGAATAGTATTCCAGTTGAGATTAGAAATGCCCACTCTCATTTCCTTCTTCCAAAACCCAGTATATCCAATGGCTTCAGAGATGCAGCTAAAATAAATAAATTTCTTTGTATGAGGGCCTCAAGGTAGATTAGTTCTTAGCTAATTGTGTTACCCTCTTTAAATAAAGTCAAATAATTACATGCAACAGAAAAAATGGAAATTATAGCAAAATGTGGACATAATTTGAATGAAAGGATGTAATTTCTTTTTGGAAAAATACATCATTTGGCACCCCAAAAATATAGATGTAGCTTAATAATTGGACTTTATATATCTAAAACAAATGAAAGAATTACAAAAGGGCCAATGTTATATGATGCAATATTATGAAGTTATATCTGATATTTTATAATCAAGGTATTAAATTTTCAGGAAAGTGCTTTTATTTTGTTTGGTTTTGTATGGCATAGTAAACAGTAGGTTGTTTAGTGTTGTGGCAGTTTTAATAAACTACTAAAAGTGCTTTGCCCAAGGACACATTGTGGTAGCTAACTTCAGCTGAAGGTAGGATTTGAACTCAAACCCATTTGGTCATGAATCCAGCATGCTAGCCACTGAACTTCTGTTACTACTAAGAAAAAAGATGTTAATTGAGAATTATAAAACTCTTAAACTGCCCTGACTTTTGAAGATATAAGTGTACAATTAGTTTGAAGCTTGACTAGTTATGGTTTGGCTGATGATCAAAAAACTGTAACTGTCTCAGGATTAGATGAAACCTAATCAGTTTTCCAAAGCAATTTCCATTAAACTAGAGAAGCAGCCAATTGGGCTGAAGCCATGGTAGTGGAAATGGGTTATTAACTCAAGCATGTGTTTCTGCAAGTTTGGATTGCATTTGAATGGTCAAGGAAGGCCATATACATTGTGCTTTTTTAACCAGCTGTACCAGTAGCTACTGAAACAGAATTTCCTGTTAATGATGGGAGATAGGCTGTATCTATTTCACTGTCTTGATCATGGAGATAGGCTGTATCTATTTCACTGTCTTGATCATGGCGATAGGCTGTATCTATTTCACTGTCTTGATCATGGAGATAGGCTGTATCTATTTCACTGTCTTGATCATGGAGATAGGTTGTATCTATTTCATCATGCATGTGCCCTCATTACACTCATTTACTCTAGGTGCAATGATAATTACTTAATTCTCTGGGCAGGTGCAAGAATACAGACTTATGAAAGAGTGTTTGTCTTTGCCATTTTGCTATGAGATGCATACTGTAATGGTGTTCAGATTGAGATCTTGCAGTTTTGAAAGATATGTGGCTTAGCCAGAACAAAAGATGACATTGTTGTTTTTTTTTAAATTCATATTTTTTTCCTTTTTCTTTATTTTGTACACCATTCTTAGAAGATGTTGCAGGATTTTTAACTTTATCATGGTGGATGTATTCTTTAAGTTGGAATATTTTGTCTTCCTCTCTTTCTAAGGATTTTGGCAATGTCTTTGACTTTGCTGTATTTGCAAACTAGCTTATGCTCAACACTATATGACCAGGATTGTGCTGGTATGACATTAAATCCTGCATATATACATTGCTTTTACCAGCATTTATCATCTTCTTGTACAGTCTCTTGAGACACCATCAGTTGGAAGACACCCTTCATTTATCAACGGAATAATTCTTGTTCAGTAATTTTATTCATCTCAAGATTGTTACAGATGAAATTTGAATACAGAAAGCAATATTTCTTGCATTTTTCACAAGAAGGTAGGCTCTTTTCAATCTGCCAATTAAGTTGGAACAGTTTAAACTTACCATTCAAGCTGAACCTGGACTTCAATAGCAGCAGTACATTACTCGTCACAATTTTATATCTTTAAGCTTTTTCATGCCAAACCCCCCCCCCCCTTTTGATATGAATACATCCTCCATCAGAGTGGAGAATTATTAGTATATTGCAATTCACTCATGCACCTGCCATGGGGCATGTGTAAAACTGTCATCTTTTTCAAATGCCATGCTGTATTGACCCATGCCTGATCACTAGCCAGCATGTACTGCATTAGTGAACAGAAAACCAGGTTATTCATCACCATAGCTTCACATGCTGACATCTACTCAACTACATCATTCAGTATGTTGAGAGTATCCTCATTGAATCCTGCCTAACAACGCTTGCTGGAAGCTGTGGCCAAGACATCCATACATGTACTTTCTCTTGCAATAGCATTATTGGTGGAATTTCTGCATATTTGCCATGACATTGCATTGGACTTGACAAAAGTCTTGTTTAGCCATAGTGATGACTTCTGAGAGCTTTTCCATTTGGACCCTCTTCATGGGACACATCCCTACAATGGCTTCTCAAGATTTGTAGGATCATGAACATTGATCCTTCATAACCACTTGCCCATTGCAACTGACAAGAAAATATGAAATGTGAATTACCTTCAGGGACCGTCCACCAAGTTTTTCAAACAGTTGCAGTTTCAAGTTCAATATGCAACCTCAGACTAGATCTCCTCATCATTCAGGTTCTTGGTGCACAGGAAAAAAATATGCCACAGACCCACAAAGAGGTGTGTTCTCTTACCCAACTTCCTTTCCTACCAAACGAGGGGAGGTCAGCCCTAGGGACCCAAACCCTTGCCTGCAATGTATCCCTGTCCCAAACATCCCTGGAGGCACTTGTCTATGTTTTTTTCTCATAGGCCTGGTCAGTGGTTGGGTCCTTTCCATTGTGAGCAAGGTTTACCAACTCCAGTTTTGGGAACAAGCCCCTGTATCAGGAGGACCCCCTTGTTCTTTCACCATATCAATTCAATTATTTGTACCACAGTACTCTTTCACTATACCAGTAGGTTGGTAGTTTCCATCAGTAAGGAATGTACAGAAATTCCTCAGGAATCTTCTTACAACTTTAATGACATTAACAACATGCATTCGTTACTCGTGACAAAATAGTTTAAAAAGTATCTTTTCTTTTACAGATGGTTGTATCTGTCAGAAATGAATATGAATATTGCAAATATAATTCTATATATGATCCTTTAATTATATGTTTGACACATGTCATATATGCCATCATGGTGTCCAAAAGGAATGTTGTGAAACATATTCAGGCCAAATCCAACTGTTGAAAGAATTTTGGATTGAAAAAACAAAAAAACAATAAACAAACAAAACAAAAAACCCCACATGTTCTAGTTATTTTCTAGCATATGTGAATGCACTAAGTACATGTATTCCTTTATAAAATGGCAAATCATCCTACAAATTTCAGAAGTGCACTTGTTTTCTGTATGAACTTGACGTAATTTCTCAAGTATATTAAATATCATCTTTTTCGTTGAGTAAATGTGTTTTATCTTTACTGGCCTCGCTGGTAAATATCTTGATTGGGTGCTCGCATCTCACAAAAATTTTCCCTGTATATTATATAAATAGCATGGCTTGTAGGCTTCAGTATCAAAACTTCCTAATTTTATCAATAGGCTTTTTTTTGTTAGCATGATGTCAATCACATTATAAGCTGTAGCGTAAACTAAATCATCCCACTTTATATACAGCATTTGGATTGCATCTTATACAACTGTTAACATACACATAACAAATTCATCTACTGTAAGGTACTGGCCATTTAATTTTCAGTCAGGAGCTGTGATTTTCTTGTTTCTAGCTGAAATGTTTTCTTTTCATTTATCTCATGATAATTAATGTTTTTCTCCAGATAATATCATTGATATAATATGGGTATTTTGCTATAAATCAGAGCAATATATTTTTCCAGATATTGACAGGTGGAAAATAAACAAAAAATTGCCAGGCCTCTGCCACAGAACATTGAACTTTTGGTCCTTAATATAATTGTAATTGTGGTATACAGTGATATGTATTTTGGTATGTTCAGAAATACCCCAGTACCAAAGTTTTTGGTATCCAACTCTTGTATATACAGGCTGACTCCATAAGCCTGCCCTTTTTCAGGTACAGGTAGTAAGGCATTGTAGTGCAGAAATGAAGGTAGAGCTCATGTGTTTGTCTTTTAGAGTTAATACATATTGCATGAGGGTGAATAACGTCTTTGCCTATTAAACCAGCAAGTGAGAATTCTTTGAGGGATTCAGTTAATAGTGTTAAAGGCTTGTGGTGTTTGTTGTATTGTTGTTATTTTTTTCCCCGTATATTACACCGCTCCGGTGGCCTAGTGGTTAGAGCATCTGCCTCGGATGCGGGAGGTCGCAGGTTCGAACCCCGGTCGAGTCATACCAAAGACTTTAAAAAATGTACTAACAGCTGCCTCGCTTGGGGCTCAGCATTAAGAGGTTAGTGTTAGGACTGGTCAGCCTGGTGTAAGGATAATGTGACTGGGTGGGACATCATGCCACATATCTGCAGCATGATGCCCCAGTGCTGGACATCACTATAAACTGTCACACTGCAGACATCATAGCGATATGACTGAAAAATTGTTAAAGCTACGTTAAAAATCTAAATCACACACACACTTCCCCTGTGTTACAGTGATTCCATCACCAACCTGTCAGTTCTATTCAAGTTGGTATGACCAGGTTGCACACTTTGTTTATGGAGTTAATCCCTGTATGTCTTCTTTGAATTAAGCCGGCGGCTTTTGTCTCGGAGTAAATGATTCTGTTTCTTGATGAGATAAAAACTGGGGTTTTTTTTAATCTCATTAATTGTTAGATATGCAATGCACATATATAGATTTTTCATAATTTCCCAAAACCCAGTCAAAATTGTCATTACAATCTACATTACAACTGAGCAATTGTAATGTTAATACCTAGTACCTTAATAACAAGGGAAGAACCTCCAGCTAAAACGAGACAAATTTTAACACTGGAGAAAATAATTATTGTAACTGAAAGAAGTGAAAAAGAGCAGACCACTCGCAAAATAGTGGCTTAAATATTGGTAAAACAAATTTTGGGTGTTATAAAGGAAAATGAGTAAATCAGAAATGATTTGATATGCTAATACAAGCACATGTGGTCTTCAAATTTGAATGTGATATCATTGTTTAATGATGGAAGTATATCTTTATTGCTATATAATTTTGTTTTCAGATGAATGCATACAATACTTTAGCAAGAACTACTAATACAGAGAATATATGTACAGTGATTGTGGTTAGTTTTCATTAAATTGTTCAGAAACTGGACGTTCGAAACTGGTCTTTTTGTACAAACCCATTACAGTGTGACCCTGCTATAACAAGGTAGTTGGGAGCCATAGAACCCAACCGTGTTATGGATCGAACCGTGTTATAATCAACCAGCTGAAGAAAATGATGAATGTAACCGAAAAAAATGTGCCGGGGTGGGGTGGGGGTGGGTGGTAATAATGCGGGCGCAAAAATACGTGCTTCATTGGCACAGTTATCATCTTAAATCAATGCATATCAAATGAGAAATACACCTGTAATGAAAACAAAGAAGGCATATCTAATATTTTACTTTATTCAGAGAACCAAGCATTGGTACATGTACATGTATACTGTTTATATATACATGTCTAATGTATAGCAATGAATAAAGTATCAACACCGTGTACTGACCCGCGAATCACGTCACATACATTGAATCCACAATACAAGTAATTCCATCGAAAATATGCACAAACACAGATTTAAAATATTCAGTAATTTTGTCACAGGTCATAATAGGTCTGAATTCAGTGGAAAAAAATAGCACAATCACGTAAAGAATGATGAAGCACATTTACTTTTCAGTACGTCCCAAGTCGGTAAAACGTTGCGTTTTAAGCGCCTTCGGTAGAGATCGTAAGCATAATCTTTTTTCCTGTAAAAAGGAAACTCTCATGGCACAGTAAACGTGTTCCAATCACGTTGGAAAATGAAACAATCCATCAGATTCCATTGCTTTAAGTTCGATACTGTTTTTATCAAAGATTGTAGTCGGCTTTCTTTGATGAAGGGTGCATGCGTTATTGAAGTCACCGCTAAAGGACAGCTTTGGAGAACCAAACAAATGCCCATTTCTGATTGTGGTGGCAACATCAAAAAATTGTATTGCATGAGAGAGACTGATTTTTTTTTTCCCCATTTGCTGAGTATGTTTTCATAACAATCGGTGCTTCAAAGGTAATGTTTTCTTTGAAATTTCAGCTCCTATTTTATCTGGGTACATTTTTTTTAAAAAATGAATTGGTCATCGTATGGTCAATTGTAGTTACTGTTCCTCCCTGCCTATTGAATAGACAAGTGAGATTTTTTTTTACATTTGTGGTAGTGGAGTGATGCTGCCCTCCATGCATGCATCATAAATTTAAAGAAAGGGTCAATCGACGATAGAGACACAGGTGTTCTGGTCTGATGACAGGGATTACTACAGAAAATGTGAATGTTTTGAAGGATTTAGTTCTGAGTGAAAAGAAGAGGAATTTTACTTACCATCCACATACAAATGTCAGTCTATGTAAATATATTAATTACTAGCAAGCAGCCAAAAATCCAACGAAATATAGATTATGAGATAATGTCTCGTCTGGTTGATCTCTGCTACCAGAAGTGTAAGTTTGAAGAAAAAAAAGGTGATATCTCAAAACATACAGTACTCATGCTATATGTCAACATAAGCGGATTTTGATATAACAGTGCACTGTTAAGATGGTTTGTCACTTAGGACAAAGAATTTTGTGTAACAATAGATAAATTTCAGTGCATTTTATATCAGCTTTGCGGCTTCCTTTCCATGGGGCCTCTGAATTTCTCTACTCCAAACCAATGGTTGTATATACAAATTTAAACAGCCAACAATGTAACCAATAAAAAAAATCGCCAGATGGTATATTTTGCCGCCAATAAGGAAAAAAAATCATAATTTGCGACATTGGTGAAGCCCTGAACGATTTCTCCGCTACCAGAAGTGTAAGTTTGAAGAAAAAAAAGGTGATATCTCAAAACATACAGTACTCATGCTATATGTCAACACGCTATTTTTTGTACTTTTAAGAAGAAAACACTTTTTTTTTGTGTATGAGAAAAATGTGTATAAAATTTCAGAAGCCACAAGACGATCGTCTTGTATTATTCATATGTGATCTCTTCCATAAAATGATAATAAATTTTTTTTGTTTTTTTTTTCATACTTTTAAGAAAGAACTTTTTTTTCGTGTACGAGAAAAATATATATATATATATGAAATTTTGGGAGCCACACCACAACCTGTTTATATCCGAATTCATGTTATAATGGAGTGTGCTATAGCAGGGTCACACTGTATGTAATTCCACCTGTCTTGAGAGACCATTTTTTGTAGGCAGAAGGGGCGGTCTCTCATAACAGGTTTTACTGTATCAGTGAATTGTTAGTAGATAATCCACCAAATGATTTTACTCTGGTATTTGGCCAACTATAATAAATTCATAATTGTACCACTGCAGTTGCAAGTGACCGACCATCAGTTGCTTTTATTGGCATTTGACTGCATTTCCAGCAGAAATCACATTTTCTTTACTGGACTTGAAATGAATGATATTCCCTACAGCATACAATACTTAATCCTGTGTCTTTTGGAGAATTTCAATTAAAAGAATTCATATTGTGTCCCACAATGTGATTTAAAATAATGACAGAACAGAAACATGAGGAGGTATATTAAGGCCTGTCCTTACATTTACATGTACATCATATAGAATTGATCCAGCTAATAAATTCAATCCATCACCAATAGAAATGCAGAATTGTGTTGGGTCAACAGAAAAACAAAATCTCTCCATTCGAGATCAACTGGAAAAGTTGCACATTCATTCACAAAATGATTCTAAATTTCAATTTTAAGTAGACCAAAATGAGATTTATTTTCGAAACGAATGACTTAGCATATGACAAAGTTCAAAGGTTGCTGGGCATTGCTATGTGTGCATTAATATTGTTACTGTATTTTGTTGAACCTCCAATTACATATGCACTTTGGGATCCAGCATAAATTGAATTACTTTGTTTCTTGTAGAGTGTTCTGTTTATATTCAACTTTAAGTAAGCAGATAAGCGAAATGAGTGTAATAAAAAGGTTACTACATTTGTATGGGAAAATATAAACTAATTTTTTCTGAGTAATACTTCACTCCTAACATCATGCCATATTGCTCAGAAAAAAACTCATTCCTGTTTTCCCATACAAATGCAGTAACCAATAATTATTGCACTTAAGGAGTTAACTGCAAAATCATAAAAGGTCTAGAGCACCAGCCAAGCATTCAAAATGTTAATGGTAGAACTTTGATCAAGAGGAAGTACTAAGTAGCAGTTGGTCTTCTTCAAATTTGTCTTGATCTAATCTCTTAAATCTGTTTCAGCTTATACAATGTATGATATACTGCCGACTGCACAGATGCTGATGCAGTGTGTTCTTGAGGAAGAAATCAAAATATTGTGAGGGAACTAGAAACCACTTTTAATTACCGTTTACACATGAAAGCACTTTGAATCACACAGTAATGAGCTTATGAGCACAAGCAGGTGCTATTTATAATTACCTTTTGAAATGTGCATCTTTAATGATAGGCCCATGCATAAAAGGGCTCGATGACAAGTCAAAACACAAATTTAAAAAAATATTTGAATTTTTTAATAATGGTTCTTTTTGTTATGATTCTAGTCAGTCTTAAAATATGTAATGGAAAGAAGTGAAACTAACAATTTAAGCAAAATCAGCAAACAATTTATTTCGCTACAACACAAAGCGAAAATTCAAGAGATGCAGTTTTTGTGAATTAAATGCCAAATAATGCTAAATATCACATGTCCAAAACTACAGAATGTTTGAAATGAATTCCAAAACTTGTGAATGTCGTGATATAACATAAAGATGAAGTCCACAATGTCTTTGAATAAGTTCACAAAATCAAAAGTAATGTGTTAATTCAAATTCAGAAATTCTAAAAAATGCTTTAAATAAATAATAACCCTCAAATTACAATGGATTCCCAGAGATTGATATAAACAGGAATGAATTATTTGTTTACCATCCCTATTTATACATATTTTCACTGGACCTACATCACATACTAGAATGCAGATCACTTCAATTGAAAATTCCAGTCTAATTGTAAGTAAGGCAGGGGCTAGAATATTCTGAACTCAAATACTATCTTAACATCTTGTTTACAACTCACAATCATAGACAAAAGTTAAATACACGATATAAAAGCATCTAACATTTGTTCAGTGATAGCTTCCCCTGCCCCATCCACCTTTGCAACATTCAGGAAAACTTCTTGGGTTCATTTCAGGGGAGAAATTCTGTTATACACCATTCAGGTTTCAGAGTGAATGCTAAAACCCTGCTTGATCCTATGGAACCCAGTTATGAACATATTTTTTTATTTATTTTTTTCATTTTAATACCTTAGTTTTCTGCATGTAATTCCTATACTCACTTTCGATTAACTTTTTTATGCTGATTTTTGTTTGTTGTTGTAAAATTCATGAGTGTAAAATAACCCACATGGAGTACATAAATATTACAAGCACATTTATATCCATATGTTTGTGACCTATTGGAATTTTGGTCCATGACAGTAATTTTTATACTTATTTCTTTCTCTGTTTTATAGTTGTATATCACCTGTTTGCATGCACAACTCGTTAGTGTGCACGCGTTAGTGTGCTATTTAATTTGTGTGAATATCCACTATTCTATGCCACCAGAGCAAGCAAGCAAGGGTGTCCCAAATGTTCCCATCTGTCTTCCGACCAAGGCTCTGACCTTTCACACAAGCAGCAAAAGTTTCCCATTTTGTGCAGACCACTCGCCTATTTAACGCCAGATATGTGAGTGTCACATCCAAGTCAAATAGTCCTGAGTTGTGAATCACTGTTATTGAAGGCAGAGAATTCCTTCCATTAAAACTTGTTCTAGACATCACTGACAAAATTGAATCTTGTGGATAGCTTGCACTTGGCTTAGGAAGAAGCCTAACAATTAAAAGTCAGAGATCAAGAACACTGTTAGTGACATTTCTTCACAACAACTTGAGTTCTCCATCATCTAGAGTTAACAAACTTTATAGATGCTTATTCTAGAGGTGAGAAAGAGAAAATCTTTTTTGATTCCAGAGTCCAAAGCTGAGCCTAAAAGAAGACAGATGGCATCCACACAATAATATTAGTAGTTCATCAGAAACCTAGACCAAATTTCATACATGGTTTGCATTTGGGGGGAAAAGGAAAAAGCATATTGATTTTAAATTCAGAATGTCAGAGGTCAAGGTCACTGACTGAAAAAAAAGAATGGCTTCCATACAAAAACATTGGTTCTAAAATGCATATCAAAGTGATCTGATTATATTTTTACACCATTATAGCAGTAGCAGTCATCATGGTTTCACAAAGTTTTGAACTTTATGAACTTAAATTTTTGGATGAAAACTTTGTTATCATAATCAAGTAAAACATACTTGAGGTAGATTAATAAACTTTGGTATGTATCGCTGTATGCATGATTAGCTGATCTATTTCAATTTTTGTACCAGTATAATTTTTATATGCCTGACTTAAGGTAGAGTGTATCATGTCTTGATGTCCATCTGTCTGTTTGTTACCATTTCATTCTGATTACTAAATTGAATTGTCGAGATCTGTTCATCATAAAGAAGATCATGTTTTCTGCAAAATAACTAGAATTCTAGACTATCTGCAGTTACCAAGCTTTATCGATGGTTGGCACTTGAGGTAGAGAAGACCGTTATTGTTTTCAGGTTCAAAAATGCAAAGGCAGTGTAGCTGTGACTGAAATAAGAACAAATGCTTCTTGGCAATAACTCTAGTTTTTTGGCAAGCAGTAGACCAAGGTTACTGTGACTTAAAGAAGACAAATGTCATTTTATAAAAATAATATTTGATTTCCATGCATTTATTACAGTTTATTATAAATGTCTATTTGATTTTATTCAGTGGTACTTAACAAGTGTATGTGTTGCGTTTACTTATTGTGAAAGGTTAATTTACTTTGGTTTGCATATATATTATGATCCAAGATAATCATCTTTGCACATTTTTAGTTTGCTTCATATGTAACTCCAAGAATTATAAATATAAGTAGCAATACCTATCATTTTATCATCTTTTAATGCATGAAATGTAGAAAAAGAGAAAAATATTTTGCTAATGAAGTAATCTTCCTGCAATAGATTGTAATGACTACTATTTTTTTAATTGGGACTTAAGGACTGAATACTTAAATTTCTTTCTAATTTTGTGCTAGTAGGACTAAATAAACAATTTAGTTCTCCAAAACAAGTGAGTAGACCCATACAAGTCCACAAGATCAGACTGAATCTATCATAAATAATACATAATAACTGGTTACCTGAATTATTTCCAGAACCATGGCCATTTCAAAGTGTTATTCCTGCTCTTGTGTTTTGGAAAGTTACAGTAACAGTCATTTTAATCTGTAGGAGTTTTTGATACATGTCCTAAGATTTTGTGGTAAATGTTCCCAAACTCTTCACAATCCTTGAAAAGTTCGATTCCAACTTGTGTGCATTTCACAAATTTGAGACGCTTCAGTAGTCTTGTACACTAATGCCTCACAGCCCACCTGCTGAGAAATCAGTAGTGTTCATACCAGTGATAGGGATGCTGAGGTAATGCCATTATAATGATTGTTGCCAGAAAACATCAGCAGCACCAGTCCAGCATGTGTATCTAATTACTGATATGACAGACAGAATGTCTGGATGATGCAGCTGGGATTATTGGAATACTTTCTGCTGATTTGACAATACTATATGGAGCTTTCCTCATATATGTTTCTTAGTGCTACTTAAGTACTGCCTGAAGGTTAATATCTTAATGCCTGTTTGTATGGACAGTTATATTTATCTATCCTGTTTGCTCTTCCATCTGTCCATCCCTCTCTGCTCCATTAAGTTTTGTGTTAGGTGTTTTCCATGTACCATTGGCTAACAGGGTTATACAGTTGTGTAGACTGCTCTGTGCTTTTGCAGCACATTTCTGCCAGTAGAGGTCAGTCTGACCAACACTTAACATTTTTAGTGACTTTGGTAAAATGTTTTTCTTTTGCACTTTTGTCTGCAGGGACATACTAATTTGTACCTATATGCCTTATGGTGAGTACAATATCCTTCCGCCATAACAAGATCACTACTACCCATATTTTGCAATTGTATTGTTGACAGAATTTAATTTAGCCTACTACACTGCATTTGCATCCAAGGAAGTGGTCCAGAGTTCACACAAAAAGAGGACATTTTTATCCTTACAAACACATGCAGACATGACATTACCCAGACATGATTTTTTTTTTTAAAAATGTGTTTACAACTATGTACTATGTGTCATATATGCATATAATAGAGGGCCACAAGTAAGATTATTTCCATTCAACTAACTGTATCACCCTTTTTAAAAAAAGTTATTATTATTATTATTATAAAATAATTATAAAACCTGTTTGTTTCGTACACATTACTTCCCATGTTAATTTCAGTCAGTACTTGGTAATGTTCATTGTGATGTTCTAAGTTTACTTGTCATATACCGCAAGAGCTTATGGGATGGTCTTTTGTCTGTCATTCATTTGTCCATCTATTAGAACAAGTTTGTTACCACTACTCCTCCTTGACTACTTTGGAGGATTGCCATGAAACTTTACACACACAGTCATCCCATTGTCTAGTTGGGGCTAAATAAAATGTTTGCCACTTGAACATCCAGCATTGCTGAGAAAGGGACCATTTTCAAAGCCTTGTTATTGCTCCTCCTCCCAATTGGAATTTCATATCAATTTGGGGTTTTCACTAAAAGACGTCTTAAGAGGTCTAGTTGTTCCTCGGTGAGACTGTGGTCATTTTAATGTCCAGTTTGTCTACCGTTGTGGCCATTTTGACAATCTTGCAATCACAACTGCTCCTGAATGGAAAGTCATATTGTCATGGGGTTTTCACCAGAAATCTTATGATGTCTAGTTCGTCCTTAACAAAAATTGTGCCAATTTGATATCCAATATGGCTGCAACAGTGGCCATCTTGAAAATCTTATATTCTACTCCTCCTGGATGATGGTGACATTAGCATGGTGTTTTCACTAGAAGGATTTATTGGTGTCTAGTTGGTCCTAAATTAAAAATGGTGTCTATCTGATGTCAGATGTGGTTGCCACAATGGCCATCTTGAAAATCTTGATGTTGCTATCCCACTTGAATGAAAAGTAATATCTTGTGATGTCTAGTTGATCCTAAATCAAAATGGTACAAACCTGATGTCCAATGTCACCATCTTGAAAATCTTGTTATTGCTAATCGATCAATGAAAAGTAATATTGCCATGATGTTTTCACCAGAAGATTTTTTATGATGTTGATTCAAGTGAAAATTCTGTTAGTCTGATGTCCAATACAGCTACAACAGTGACCATTTTGGAAAATCACCAATCCTAAATGGATGGTCATATCATCATGGGGTTTTTACTAAATAGCATATGATGTTTAGTCCTAATGGTCCATTCCGACATTTAATACAGTGGACATTTTGAAAATCTTGTTATCACTATTTCTCCTGAACCAATGGTCGTATCAGTATGGGATTTCCACTGAAATACTTCTTATGATATATAGTTAGTTGTAAATGAAAATGGTGCTAAATCCAACTTCCAACATGCTGTGTGGGTTTGAGTCTTGGGTTCAGCCAATGTGAGTATGTGAGAAAGCTTGCCAGTAGCTTCTTGCGGGTCGTTGGTTCTTTCCAGGATTTTCTCGGGTTCTTCCTCTACCATTAATACTGGCTGCCATGTATAGCCTATCTTGTGCTGAAAAGTGGCGTTAAACCCTACAACAGCAACAACAACAACTTTCAACATGACTGTCATAATGGCCATCTTGATATTCATGTTGTCGCTCTTTTTAGATGGTTGGTCATATTGACATTATGCTGGTTTGAGGGCTATTACTGATGCAGCCAAATGATAACACTATAGCTGATGATGTGTGGACATGGGACGATTTGGGGGGTTATTTTTCTTTTAACTGACTGCTTTAATATAGGTACTAGACCATGCATATATAATAGCAGTATCTACCTTTTATCTATGTGATTCTTTTATCCCTTTGACTTCAATAAGATTGATAAGAAAATCCATTAATTGAACACAGAACAGACTGACTATCTTAATACAAAAGTCAAATTTGTTTACATAATTATTTACAAATGTTTAATTGGTCATATTATAATAATTTCAAAGTTGCTGTTGGTGATATTTATAAAAGTAGTTATGTCTTACACAAAGAAGAACATGCTTGGACACCTCATGCTGCCTTTTTCATTTAAACATTTTCAGGCTGCTCATTCATACATTTTGCTGCCAATTTTGATAGTTTTAGCCAAACGTATTTAATACCAGATGAAAATATTTAAAGAAGAAATCTCTTTTTTTTCTTCCTCACCCAAAATAAATATAGGGCACTCATTTAGAGCTGGAAGGACTCTTCTGGGCTCGTTGTCCTGGAAAGAAACTAACCTCCACATAAGCAATTTGGATATGAAGGCAGTATTCTTAGCCCATCATGTGTACATCAGCAAAATACCAGCAAGAAGTTACTGTGTAATGGCCTCCTCCAACAACACAACAATCGCTGCATTCCTTGGCCACCAAAGAGGCACACATGCCTCTTCTCTCTGTATGGAGGTTTTGAGCCTCCTTCACTAGGCAACCATGGAAGGTGGATGGGACTGCCATCCAAGTTCACCACATTTCAGGGAAAAAGAATTTGTTAATGACAGTCTATCAAGGAGAAAAAAGATGGCTCTCAAAGAATGGTCCCTGAACCAATCTGTAACAGATTCCCTGATCAGACATTGGAGGAGACTCTTAGTGGACGTTTTTGTCATGAGACTAAACAACAAGCTCCCCTTTTATGTTTCCCTAGTTCCCAGCCATAGGACCTTCGGTGGTGGACTAAAATCTGTAGTGGGATCACCTGTTTGTTTACTCTTCAAGATGATTCCAGAAGTACTTCACAGAATAAGGAGTTCCACTGTTTAGCTTATTTTGACAGCCCCTCTGTAGCCTCAGTGATCACGGTTCAGTGATCCTCTCAACCAAATGGTAGACCAGTCTGGGACAATGCCCCAGAGGAGGGACCTTCTGTCACAGCAGAGGGGCTGTCTTATGTAACAGCTTAGAGACTCTCCACCTTTATAGATAATTGTTGGTTACTCAGTAAATTTGAAAATGATAAGACCTTGACTCATCTGACAGAAAATTGTCTGGAGATGCTTATGAGTTATTATATTCAGCTGAAACTTAGATATAATATTGTATCATATTTGATATAATATTGTATCATATTTGATATAATATTGTATCATATTTGATATAATATTGTACCATATTTGATATATTGTATCATATTTGATATAATATTGTATCATATTTGAAATAATGTCTGCACTGTGTCCTTCAGAAATTATTATTGGCTAAATTTCATGCAGTTAATTGGATCATACTAAATATGCATTGACATATTAAAAAAGTTGGCTGTCTTTTACTTTGTTGGAAACTTTTGGAATCTTTTACAGTGCATTTGTTCTCATCCAGTGTGGTCACACTGTTTTGGGCACTGATTTAACTCACAGAGTGTAATGAAACACTTGGTGCATAATGGTAAGTTCACTGAAAATCATTGTTTTTTGCAGGTTTTAGCAGCTGCTTCAATTTCTTGAACAAAGCTTCGATCAAGATGCATGTGCTTATAAAGCAATTTTATGCAAATCGTTGGAGAGAAAGAGTGGTTGTATTTACTTTGTAATGTACTAACATTACACTGAATATAGTACAAGCTTAAAACTTTTTCTTTGATACACTAGCTCACACTATTGCCTCGCCCGCACTAGCATCAAATACATCATCATGGCATTAACAGGTGAGACATCATTCCTTGAAACTCTTTTCATACAATGGTTAGTCATGCCCATGTTTACAGGGAATGTTTCAAGTTTGAGTACATAATAAATAGTACACTATCAAAAATTATCATGAATATTCTTCAAAATTTATCCCAACCTGCTTAGTGAAATAGTGTCCCATGAAATATTATTTCCTTTTAGTCCTAAACTAGTCAACTTACTAGTAATGCTTTTTTCCTCCACTGAAAGGTTTGAAGAAATGTATCAAGATGTACATATCATTCATTTAAATATCTTCTCATGATCACTTGAAATCATCAATATTCTATTTTTATATTCTCACTTTTTGTGACCACTGCGGTGGCCTAAGAGGTATGAGTGTCAGCCTCAAATACAGGTGGTCGCGGGTTCAAACCCCGACAAAGTCATACCAGAGATTTATAAGAATGGCACTGACAGCTGCCTCACTTGGCGCTCAGCATTAAAAAGTTAGTGTTAGGACTGGTCGGCCTGGTGTCAGGATAATGTGACTGGGTGGGACATGATGCTACATGTCTGTGGCATGATGCCCCAGGGCTAGACATCACTATAAACTGCTACAATTCAGACATTGTAGCGGTATGACTGAGAAATTGTTAAAGCTACGTTAAAAATCCAAATCACACACACACACACTCATCTGTTGATTTTATGTTGTTGCTCTTTGTTTAAATAGAAATTTCTTGTAGTGATCATTGTTGTCAATGTTGTTTTCAAGAGGACATCAATTGTCTTTCATCCTTTGAAGACAGTAATTCTTGGACCAACTTTACTGTTGACCCTAATTATTGTTTTCTTTGTGCATTTAGGTCAAATGTTCCACCATTATCAATCACTTGTACCATAACCAGCCTGATGAATGCAGCATTTCTGTATAGAACTAGCGTTGTGGAAATGGGTATTGGACATGGAATTGACAGCACATGGTGTTACTTTCTATAAAAGTCTCGGTCAGTAGTCAAAGGTATTATTCCTTCTCAATTGTCAGTGTTCTCTCTTCATGTTGGTAATCCAGGCTGGAGGAAATCTTTAGAAATTTTCAGGATGTGGGATGCTGTCAGATATTGTTTAATAATAAGCTTCATTGGCAAGCCTCAGAAAATGATACCAAGTAGCAGTTAATAAATTGAGTGGATTTGTTATGTAGGATTGATTAGCAGTGGGTTGTCGATTGCATATAGGAAAATCAGTTAGTGGGATGCACTTTGAAATTGCACCATATAATTATTTATAGTAACAATTTAGAATGCTGCTTAGTAACTTGGAATATCTCCAGAAAGGATCTATCAGAGAAGATTATAACATTGTGTGTCAAACAGTAGTGTATTACTGAACATTAGGAAAGTGTGAGTGAAAGTAAAATAGACCCAGTTACTCCATGCAATTGAAAGCACAAAATGAAATAAAATATTGGAGAATTTTAGGTACTGAGAGTTACCCTTTGTGAATGTCCTTTTTTTTTGAACAGAAATATTTGTTTGTTTTTATTCCATAAATTTACCTGCTGATATTATTGTAAATTGATTGATCTGCAACAAGTACACACTGCAGTAATTATTCCTTGCAGGATTCCTAAGGTAAAATAATATTTATACATATAAGTAAACACTTGCTTGGTGGAAAAGGATAATTTCTGTCATGACTGCATACAGCATAAAATCAAGAACTTATATTAAGCTCTTATTAACAATTAATTTGCATTTTAAATTGAAGCATATGGAAAAACAAAGAAATACAAATTCAGAGAAAATTACTCCCGATTTCTCAGAATATATTGCTAAAAGTCGGAGTCAAATAGCTGGAGATCACATGTTAATATTCCCCTGCCCCCTCCACATTCTCAGTTTGATATCATCCTTAGGTATTTGCTATTTGATCAAGGAAAGATAACTAAGATGATTAAATGGACTTGTGGTATAAATGTGTTTAAGAAATGTTTAGGTCACATTTTGTGCTTAGGAGGGGGTATCAGGTCACATTTTGTGCTTAGATGTAGATAACAGCTTATGAAGGGGATAACAAATTATGAAGAAGATTATCTCCAGTATTGTATGATCAGATGTGATTTGACATAATGATGCCTCAGGAGTTTTCCCAAAAATTTTAGGTTCTAGTAACCTTGAACAAATTTTCAAGGTCAAAGGTAACATTTTGTTGTACATATTCACTAAAAAACTTATCGTCAAGACTGTTTTATTGCTGTCCTTAATGTCCATGAGACAAAGGATTAAGCTTCATGCCAATGCTATATTAGGTTCATTGGAAACTAAATATACGGTTTCTCACCATTGCAAACCAGATAAGATCTCAATTCTCAGTCTTTTCTGTACTATGATAGGATTTTTTGCCATCGAGGTTTTTTTTATTTACTTGGCAGCTTGTTCTTCCTCTTTAAGAGCTTGGCTAATATTTCAGCTTCCACCATTTCAAAGTGGATTACCATAACTATCAAGAGAGCTTATCAGTCCCTTACAGAGAGGGTCCTTTCATTTGTGAAGATTTAAGCCCATGAGGTTCGAGCCACTGCTACCTGCTACCTCATGGACCTGTCTTACTCGTTTGTCTCTGGAGGATATTTTGAAAGTTGCATTTTAGTGATCTCACATGATGTTCTCTTCCTTCTGCCTTCGCACCTTCACTTTCAAAAAGTGAAGGCATGTTTTCTTTGAAGCCAGTAGTTGTAGCCCATGTGATTATCAGTCTCCAACCAAACCAGCAACTTCAGCCATGTGGTAGCAGCAGTTAGTCTGTTATATTAAAATGTACCACTAGTTGGTTTGGGTGTGGCGGGGATGTGTTTTGTGGGGTTTAATGCCATTTTTTAATAGCAACAATTACTTATCCTGCCACGATTGTGTAGCTAAGCTATTTTTGTGCTGAAAACTCACTGTCTGATGTGAATATATCGTCCCACAGAATGGAGAAAAATTAGAATGACCTTTTGTACACCACTCTGTAAGTCACATGGTCATGCACAGAAGGTAGATATTGTTTGTTGTCTTTTCACAGATGATGATTATGGGAGGGAACAACCCTCTATTATGGAGATCAACATCCATAACGGGAGGGGAGGGCGCAACCTGCTGTTGCAGTTCTCTACCTCCCCAAGAGGAGGGTGCAACCTACTGTTGCCATGATCAACCTACCTATATGGGAGGGTGCTACCTGAGATGGGTTTTCATGGGGCTTGGTTAATGATCATAAAACAAGATTCCATCTAGGCACACAAGAGCAGAAGACAGGTCTCTGGAGCTCAAAATACTTAATAAGGTTGGCCAGGTAATGGCAGCTTGCTAGCCCTTGATAGAGGATACTGAACATCTTTTGGTCTTGAAAAGGAACAAAAGGAAATTAGCAGTGGAAGTTACAGAGGGGCAGATAGGATCAGCATGTTTGTACTGCATCAGTCACATAAGATTCTCCACCTGGCATCATAGACCTTGAATGTAGAAGCTCTCCTGACCTGAATGATGCAACTGGCAACTTGGCCCAAAAATTTTGTTCTGTCAGAGAGATCACTTGAGACAAGCCAGGCGCAGAGGTGGAAGATGTGTGAGCAGTTGTGGAGGAGTGATCTCCAGTATTGCGACAGGACACCCCTCCTGTGAGGTAGAGTCCTGTGTCAATCAATTAACAGGTATAGGAGATCACTGAACCATGATATCTGGGGCGGCAGTAGGGCAATGAGGTTGATCTCAGTGGAATTTCTGATTTTTGCAGAACTTGTGGTAGCAGTCAGAAAGGTGGGAAGGCATAAGCAAATACCCAATCCCACTGGAAGCTGAATGCATCTACTCCCCATGCTTTCTGATCTGGGACAGGAGATATATAAAAGAGTAGTTTGTTGAATCTGCTTGCAAACAGGTCCACAGTGGGTTTTCCCTTGAGAAAGAGTAATGAAGTAGTGTTATTGAGTAGTGAAGAGACCATTATGTGAGGACAGCTCTTTCTGTTCTGTCCACAAATATGTTCATCTTGCATAGAATGTGGCAAACTTTGATTGCAAAATTCTCAGAGGCTGCCCTGATTAAGAGGTTCAAGACCTCCACACATGAGAAGGGGCATGTGTACATCCAAGACATCATAGATATACTACGACAGACATGTTGTCTGAGGAGACCAAAATACATCAGCTCCTTATCTTTATTTTTGTCTATGCATCCTTGCAATGCTAGAAATATTGCTTTCATCTTTAGTGTGTTAAAGTGGAGGGACAATTTGGGCTGAGACAAAGAACCATTGAGAATTATGCCCTCTGAATCAAATTTGACACCCCAACCGTAATCTGACACATCAGCAAACAGATAGGAGTGGGGATCAGGTGCATGCAATGGAACCCCCACCCAGGAATCTGTCTCACTTCATCCACCAACGTGAATGATGGTGAAAATCCGATCCTAGAGGGTTCATGGTTCATAGAGAATCTGCATGGTTTCCACCTTGCAAGAAGGAAGAACTGTAGAGCATGCATATGGAGACATCCTAAGGAACCAATTAGCAGCGGCATTCAAGGTTACGAATAGGGAAAGATAAAGGTGAGCAAATAACAAGGTTATGCTTGTAGTGTCAGGAGAGCCAGGATTTGTGCTTGTAGTGTCAGGAGAGCCAGGATTTGATCTACCTGATCCAGAGGAACCCAGTCCAAGTCAGTTCGTGAGGAAATTCATTTCCACATAGACAAAGTCCTAAGATGGAAAAAGTTTCTACATCACAAGGTTGAGTAAATGACCCAATTGAGTTATTGGTGCACCAAGAGCAGAACATATCCCAATGAAGGGACTAAACTTGGACTTTGTGAATCAGCCAGTTGTTGAAATACTGCAGAATCAATGTTCCACTATTAAGAGGTAGGCTGCTACCACTCCCATGATCCGGGTGAAGACTCGGGGTGTGGATGATATTACATAAAGCAGAACCTGAAATTGAAAATTTTTTTCTGGTCTAGGCAAAATAAGAGATATTTGTGGTGTGGAGGAATAATCAGGATGTGCAAGTGAGCATCCTGAAGGTCATGGAGATGACCCAATCAAATGGATGAAGAGCATTCCAGATTGAGGAGGTTGTCTCCATATTGAAGGATTCCTCCAAGAGAAACTGGTTAAGTGGGGAGAGACTGATATGATTGAAAACTTCCCATGTTTCTTGATGACCAGGAAGATTGGGGAGTAGGAACGTAGACTGATCATTCAAGACCCTCTCAACTGCCCCTGTCTGCAATGGGATGTGCAGCTCTTCCCACAATTTCACCAGACTGGACTGGAGAAAGAAAAGGGTGGTCCTTGTGTTATGAGTCTATGCTCTTAAAATAAGTAACAGAAAAGAGTGAAAGATTTCCAAAATTTAACAAGTATAATTTATTTCCCTTGAATACAAAGTGAAAATGAGCAAAAAGAACTTACGGTATTGTGAATTAAATCCCAAAATAATCCAAGAATTACAGACACAAGTAATCTAAAGTCCTGAATAAAATTCAGTAAAAGTCCAGAAAAAATCCCAAGACTGAACTCAGTGATGTGTCTGTTGTTGATGTGTCAACAGTTTTTTGTTGAATCACGGTAATATAATTGCAGCTTTGAATTCAGTATAAATTCCAGGGAATGTCTCTATCCAAGAATTTTATCAGAGCACTTTTGTATTTCCAGAGAAAATAATTGCTTGAATTCAATAATTTGAACAAAAACAATTTCAGCCCAAAACTCCTGGTCACAACATACAATACAACTTAAAAGTGCTAGATGTAAAAGCACGAATGGCCAAGTCCCCACAGTCACAAGATTATATAGTTCTCTCCATGACCTCAGGTCACAATTAGCATGTTCTAAAAAAGAACATTACATAAAGGAAAATTACCTTCTAGAATGATCCTGATGTTTACAAAATCAAAACCATAATCTGTAAAATTCATTTAAGAAAGTCCAAAACCCTGACCCAAGTCAACATGTTTACTTCGTTTATTAATAAAGAGCCTGATATTAAGCCCATAAGCGTAGAGAATAATTTAGCTATGTATTAGTTGTTGACATAAAAGGAAATAATAAAAAATTTAAAAAGACAATTGGGTCAAGCAGAAATGAACTCAGTTTTGGACAAGATCAAGTCCAGCATACAATATTACATTACAATAGTATGTAATGAAATAAAAAAATTTTTTAAACTAACAATCAAACAATTAAATTAAATATACATAACACTTGATAGTGGGGTTGTTCCCAAAACTGGAGTCAATAACCCTTGTTACAATGGAGAGGACCCACCCATTGTCCATGGTGCTTGACCAAGCCCCTGAAAAGTGGTTTAGGCGAGTACCTTGTGGGACATGTGGGAAGGGGATGCGCAGCAGAATAGGGGTTAATTTGTTAGGGTTGTCCCCCCTTTCTTGCAGTAGGAAAGGAGGGAGGGTTAGAGAACATCCTGTTGGATCTGCAGTGACCTGAGTGCAGTGGACCCCATTAGTGAGGAGGTGGTCTAGCAGGAGTTTGGGGATTTGACTGGGGTTGTGCCTGCTTCAAAAAAAACATTGCAGATGGCCCAGGTGATCCAGCAAGTCTTGAAAAGTCATGGTAGGAAGGAGGCCCCCAATGACAGTCTCAGCTTCTGTAGGAGCAGCCCTTAAAAGGTCTTTACCATGGGTAAGCAAGACATTTGATGAGTCCAATGCAGCATCACAGTGGATGTACAGAAACTCTGCCAATAATGCCAGTGTTGCAGCAGGAGATTGCTCCTGTGTGGTAGAGACCTGGATCGATCTAACATGACCAGACTTTGTTTACATGGAGATGTACTTTCTCAAGAACCAAGGCTTTTTCCGGATTCCCCTGGATCAGGTCGATCGAATCCTGACACTGTTTGAGATGCTACGAGTGGAAAGTATGTTATCTGCTCACCTTTATCTTTCCCTACTCTGAACCTTGAATGCCTCTGCTGATTTGGTTCCTTTAGGATGTCTCCACATGCATCCTTCACAGTTCCTTATTCTTGCAAGGAGTTGTTGATTGTTGGAACAACAATCCTTCTAGGACCAGCTTTTCACCACCATTTGCTTCGGTGAATGAATTGAGACAGATTCCTGATGGAGCACCTTCCACACACCCGATCTCCATTCCTATCTGCTCGCTGATGTGTTAGATTTGAGTTGGGGAGCTCATTTAGAGCCAGAGGGCATAATTCGCCACAGTTCCTGGACTCGGACAGAATTGTCCCTTCACATCAACAACCTAGAAATGAAAGCATTGCAAGGGTGCATTGACATGATAAAGGGCCGATGTGTCATGGTCTCCTCAGACAACACATCCATCATAGGTTATCTACAATGTCAAGGAGGCACACATGCCCCTTCTCTTTGCATGGAGGTCTGGAACGTTGTCATCTGGGCAACCTCAGAGAATGTCATAATCCAAGTTTGCCACATTCTGGGCAAGATGAATGTATTAGTGGACAGCCTGTCCAGAATGACTGAGCTGTCCGCACAGAATGGTCACTTCATCACTCTGTAACAGAGTCTCTATTTTCCCTTTGGGAAGACCTCTAGTGGATCTGTTTATCACAAAACTCAACAACAAACTTCCATTTTACATTTCTCCTGTCCCAAATCAGAAAGCATAGGGAGTAGATGCATTTAGCTTCCAGTGGGATTACCTATTTGCATATGACTTTCAACCTTTCTGACTGCTACCACAAGTTCTGCAAAGAATCTGAAATTTCACTGCTCAGATCATTCTCATTGTCCCACTGTGGCCCCGGCAATCATGGTTCAGAGATCTCCTAGACCTCATTTTAGATTGACCCAGGTCTCTACCACACAGAAGGGGTCTCCTGTTGCAACACTGGGGATCCCTTCTCCACAAAGTCCACACATTTTCCACCTTCATGCCTGGCTCATCTCAAATAAACTCTCTGCCAGAACATGTTTTCAGGCAAAGTTGCCAGTTGCAACATTCAATCCAGGAGAACTTCTACATCCAAAGTTTATGATGCCAGGTGGAGAATCTTTTGTGATTGGTGCAGTAGGAAACATGTTGATCCTGTGTGCCCTTCTGTAACTTCTACTGCTGATTTCCTTTTGTTCCACTTTGAGACCAAAAGATGTTGTTTCCACTATCAAAGTCTGTTGAGCTGCTATCTCCAACACACTTAAATTCTCTCAGGGCACAGACATCGGCTTAGATCCACATCTTTTTTTGAGCTTCAGAGACCTGTCTTCAGCTCTCTTGTGCCCATAATGGATCTTTCCTGTATTATATGGTCATTAATCAAAGCCCCTTATGAACCATTGAGTGAAGCTTCCTTTTTGGATCCGACACTCAAAATGGTGCTCCTTTTCACTCTTGCCTCTACGAGAAAAAGAAGCAAGATTCATGCCTTGTCCATTGACTCTAGCTTTCTCCAGTGTATTGGGAATTATGACTCTGTTCCCTTTCTCTGGCAACCAGTTTTGCTCACAAAAAATCTTACCTTTGGTAGCCCCCTTGCCCATAGAGATTCCCAGTCTCCGTAAAAACTGCAAAGGGGATAATCAAGATAGACTCATGTGCCCTGTGCATCCTCTCTGCTTCTATCTTAATGCCCCTAAAACAAAAAGAAGGGATAGGAGACATCTCCTTCGCCCTATTAAGGGCTCCATAGACATTTCGGCTGCCACTATCTCCCAATGGATTGTCATGACAATCAAATTAGCCTATGAGTTGCTCACCGATGGAGACCTAGCCATTATGACAATTAATGCCCATAAGGTTCGAGCCATTGCTACCTCAGGGGTCTACTTTAGTACATCATGAAAGCAGCCTTTTGGCACTCCCATACTACCTTTTCATTCTTCTACCTCTGCTCATTAGCGCAACAGAGCACAGGCATTTATTTTCTCTGGGTTCCATTCTATAATTGGACCTCTCCCCCTATGGTGAGTACATTTATCAGCCTACCCACTTACTAACAAATTCAGCTAAACAATAGTGACAGGCTGCTATTAAAATGTAGGGGTTTGGGGGGGGGGGTAAAACTAATTTTAATTATGCAATACTTACCTGTTGCTATTGCTGAATACCTTGTTTCCACCCCGCTCTGATATTTTGTGTAATTGTCACCTGTGGAAAAGATGATACATAAGGTGCATGTACCTTTTGCATATGACCATGCAGCAGTTGTGTGCAAAAGGTCAGAAGGTCATACTGACATTTCTCCACTCTTGGAGAAGATATATTCACATGATATGGATGGTGTAATTTCGGCATGAAAATAGATTAGTTAAGCAATAGCAACAGGTAAGTTTTGCATAATTAAAATTAGTTTTACCCTCCACAAAAACTACATTTCAGTAACATGTAGCACATATAAATGGTAACAGACCTACTTAGAGCTCTGTAAAACTGTCCTTGAGGCAGCTTATACAACAATTAAAAGGCAAAGAGTCGGGTATAAACAACCACTGTGTTTGATATTATCTATATAGCTGACAATAGCTAGGGTGATGGGTTAAGTATTATGAAGAATACAGTGGATGAGCCCATTGTGCTAATTTGCATAGCTAAAATTCACAAAGTGGAAAATCCCAACTCATGTTAAGCTATAGGCAAATTAAAGAGATGGAAGATGTCTGTACTTATACATCATATAGGGATAAGAGGTCAGATTTAAAATTTCATCTCAGGTTCACATAAATCTTTAAGGACAATGTAACAAGACAATCCAGATACTTGTTCTTTATAAATGCCTACCTGTATGAGAATTTTCATTTAGACTAATTGATCTAAAAATATTTTTTATGAATGCAGATTTACATAAAATATTTACTTTTTTCCATGAAAAAGTATAATACAGTACTGTATATACTTTTTATTTATTTTTTTGTTGCTTTATTGCATACTGTAGTTGTACTGTGCTGATATTTCTTGTGTCATAAAAACATTAACTTTTTTTAAACCGGGTAAAATAATGATAAAATCCCAGCAAATGAAGATTTTTATGCAAGGGGTGTGTGTGTGTGTGTGTGTGTGGGTGTGGGTGTGTGTGTGTGTGTGTGGGGGGGGTGTATATGTGTGTGTGTGTGTGTGTGTGTATGTGTGTGTGGTGTGTGTGTGTGTAATGATACAACAGCCTGAGCTGTGAGTAGTCTTATTATCTTTAAAAGTAAAAAGAAATTATTGGGGGGGGGAGACATTCTTCTAACAGAAAACAATCACATCTCATCTGTAGAAGATGCAAGTAAAAATTTGAATTGATCTTTCTTACTAATACATTAATTTCATATCCAGATGTATCAAGCAAGTTTAAGGTGCATTGTAACAGTAATAATAAAAAATCCCCACTGAGTTGGTTATTGGTAGCAGTAGCAGTGATATTTATATTTAGTGAGTATATATAGTTGCTACCAAAGGAGCCTGATGTTTTATCAGTAAAGTACCTAACAATAAATAACCTTATCTGTACTATAAATATATGTATATTTATTGTACAAATACAGTGATTTTGTGTTGTCACAGATTTCATTGTACTTTCTATTGTTAAAACATCAAACTCTCTCGTAAATGCTACCTCTACCAGCTGCTCAAGGTAGAAAACTGATACACATTTCTGGTTAAATATGAGAAAGGGGGGGGTATATTATAACACAGCTCTATTCCCATGAAACGAAGGTTGGTACTGAAAAGTTCTTGACACATTCCATATTTAGATACATAAATAAAACCTCTACTGCATGAAACCCTTCCTGATCCACACATTTTGTGGATTTTTCAGGAAAAGTTTCTCTGAGCTGTATCAATTTCTTACCAATTTGTACAGTTTAAAAGAAGAGCCAAATGGTTTCCTTTGTGCAGGTTATGACGTAAAAGTTTCCACCTATTCATGAAAATTATCCAATCAGAGTTAAAAGAAAGGGAGCCTCATAAAGATGGGCACCCTCTCTGTACAAAAATAGTAAGATGGTGGCACTCTGCCCAACTGAAATGCCCCCTAGTTGTGTTGTTATCACTAGATCATGGTCTTTATGAGAATGTTTAAGCCACCTGTATTAAACATTATTGGTAAGTTTTTGAATAGCAGCAGCGTTTGTTTGAGGTAAGATTTTATTCCATATATAAAATGCAAAGCATGATAATTTCGGTTGTCGGAATAGGGTTCAAGTGTGATTAACTTTGAAGGTGAGTCATGAACAATAAGCAATCAGCAAGGCAAGCAAAGCCCAGCAAAGATAAATTTCAGTACTCCTGGCTGATAGATGTACAACGTCTATCGAAATAGGAGGGCCACCACTATGTAACATATTTAGCATTCAGATTAGGTTTCTGTATTATTATTTTTAATTATATTTATGTTCCTAAAATTCTAAACATTCATCGACATGTTATTTTCAGGATGATTTTAGCCATGAAATAGATTGATTGAAAGACAATGATAATCAGACCTTCATGTTTTTGCGCCATTGATTTGTCTTGCTAAAGCATTAACCACCATACTGGACAGAGGCATTTATTACTGTAAACCCCTATTAAACTTGAAAATATTATGTTCCTAATCCCCATTCTCCCCAATGAAATGCTCAGTCCTAAAATGTGATGTATATTACTAGTAGTGGCAGACAAATAATCTTCTCTTTGTTTGATCTGTAAATCCCACTCTTGCATCTTGAAAGATACAGTTGAATTTGTATGTAACCAGGCATTTCAGTAATGTTTATTAATTCCCTTTCCAACATGTAGAATATTTCACACCTTCTCTCCAACTATAATAAACATCTCACACATCTCATTCAAATCAAAATTTTCTATACACATTGGAATCTGAGTAAAGCATCTTGATCAGAGATCAATACCTGTTCTTATCCTGAACTCCTGTAAAATGAGGAATCAATCAACTGGAGTGAAAGCTGTCAAAGTCTTGACCATGTCATTGCTGTAATACCATACTCCAAAACTGATGTAGAATCTTACCATTGTGTTGAAAGTTAGATGCTAGTCTGTGTTAACTGCAGTAAATTGAAGTCTTGCTGTATGCTGCTGGAGCATTTTCCTCTCTGATATCACTTTCTTTTGATCATTGAGAGCGATGCACTAGTGTGTTCTGGTAATGCTGTTTTTTGGCTCCATATAACATAGTCCCTTGCTATAACTTAACTCTTCAGTATAATACAGAGATCTCGAGACAAAGTTTTATTTTAGTTTGGTCAGTTGTTTTAAGTTTCAGGCTTTGAGAACCAATCTAATTGTGTTATCACCTCAATACTTACCTTATTGTTGTTGTTTCTGTGTGTACAACATATCCCAGTATGCTTGAAACAGATTTTGTTATAAGGTGGTCTCACTTACTGGGATATATGGCATGTAAGGCTCCCACAAACAGCATTACAATGAAGAGGGGTGGGGGATTGTATCTTAGGGCTCAGATAGGAGTAGGCACATATGTAGATAGATAGCTACTGTAAATTGACATTAATCAAATATGTGAGATTCCAGTTTTCATTGATTTAATAAATTACAGATATAAATACCCATTATGGTGTCTTTTCAACAAATGTTATTTCTGACAGTCATATCTGTGATTTTCATGTACCATCTTGTTTGCTAAAAAACCCAGAATGATCCCATAAAAATAAATCAAATGAATTCCTAATAGGGTTGATGAGTGGTTTAAAGCACTTACCTTTACCAATTACTGTCATATCACCTCTGTCCATGGCCAGTGTGGATATGTGAGAAAGCCTGCCAGTAGCTTCCCATGGGTCAATGGTTCTTACTAGAGTTTTCCTGGGGTTTCTTCCTCCACCAGTTATACTGGCCACCATGTATAGCCCATCTTTTGCTGAGAAATGGTGCTAAAACCAAAACAACAAGAAGTACACACACACACACACACACACACACACACACACACACACACACAGAGACATGTATATATTGTAGATATTGTGCATGTTTGAGCAAATGATAATGGCATGGTGATGAAATATAATTAGGCAGCTACTATGAAAACAAGACCTGTTGATAAAGCATGAATTTACTTAAAGAATGTCCTGCAATGGAAGTATGTTTTTTCATAATTGCATCCAGATATGTAAGAACTGAACAGAAGTCATTAATTAGAAAAAAATCGAATGCTGGAAAAATATACTTTCAAACTGGAATGCAGCAATAGGTTCACGTTAGGTTGAGGTGAAACAGTATTTTCATACATAAGAATATCTTTCCAATTTTACTTATGAAATATTAAAACCAAGAATATAAAGTTAGGTGAGCCAGTTGTTTACAAACTGTAAGACCTAAAAGGAGATATGTACAAGGCACAAGGGTTTTCTTTGACAAGCAAGATGATATATACATATATACAAAGTTGAACAGATTGAAAAAAAATAAACAGCAGATAAACAGTAAGAAGTATGTATCAGTGAAATGGAAAGGATATGATGAATTGTGTATTAGTTGGAGACCAGCTGAAAATGTTATGAAAGTAAAATAAACTAGGTACCAAAAGTACACCCCTCCATCATAAACTGTGAATGAAAGACATTTCTTTTCTCCACATGCAGTGACAGAAGAGGCACAAGATGTGAAAATATTAAAGAATATAGATACTTTTAGGTTTTGAAAGTTAATGAGTTCATTGAATATATCAGATATGGTCTAACTGGTGCACTAGATAATGAAGGAGTTAAAACATGCATGGCAAACGACTTGTCTATGAGATTTCCAACAAAATAATGAAAATCACAATAGATGATTTAATCATGAAAACATTTAAACTTTCATATCACATTCAGAGAATGCATACCAGCACATTGTAGAATTGCTCTGTCAACTACGAATTTTTCAGCCTCAACTATTTCACAGTGGATTGTCATCACAATCAAAAGAGCAATCCATAACTGATGGAGATGTCTCTTTTATGAAACTGAAAGCCCATGAAGTTTGAGCTGTTACTGCCTCATGGGTCTATCTAAATCACTTTTCCTTGGAGGACATCATGGAGGCAGCATTTTGGCAATTCCATACTACCTTCTCCTTTTACCTCTGCTTGTTAGCACAACTAAGCGCAGGTATTTTTGCTATGGGACCAATAATTGCAGCTCAGCATGTGGTCAAGATAGACACAAACAAATTGTAAAGTGGATCTCTCCCTCTAATGGTTAGTTCTTTCTATTTTTCTCAGTTTCTGATCAGTTTTAAAATATCTGCTTATCCACATTAACTAAGAAATTAAACTCGGTAATAGTGACAGATAAAGTATTGCTGCTATTAAAATGTAGTTTTTTGGGGGGTGGGGGGGACTAATTACCTATCACTATGCCCTCTTCCCACCCTGCTCTTATGTTCTGGTGTACTGTCATCTCTGTCATTTCTGCACATGCATGGCAGATGCATGAGTAGACCGTGTCTTATTGACAATTTTCTGCTCTGGGGGAAGATGTATTCGAACAGATGAAATTTTTTGACACAAAAAAAGTAATAAGCTGGATAATAGTAATGGGTAAGTATTGCATAATTAGAATTAATTTTACTCCTCCCAAATCCCCCCACATATAAGTTACGTGAGTGATATTGGAGCAAAACATTTAAAATATATTATTTTTACATGAAGTTATGTGCTGAAGTTCATTTGCTTTCACCAGATATGAAAGAATATTCTGACTGAGAAGTTTTTAATGACATCAGTATGGATTAAAAATGTATTGACAAATTACATTAAAGGATTAATCAATAAAGAAGGGATTTTATTGATTTGCAACAATATTTTTACAACAGAGACTGATGAGAAGGGATTTCATTGATTTGCAAGACCATTTTTTCAACATAGACCGTTGCATTGATAGCTGATGTAGATACAAGATATTATTTAGCAGAATCCATCCAGGTAAATCCAAAATTATTGAAAAGATAGATTTTCAGAACTCATTAGAACTAAATAATGTGTGGTAAATAATATTGCAATTTTTGTTAGAATTGGAACAAATTTGAGGAGAAAGCTAACTTATGCTGAAATGTAAGAGTTCACAAAGTACCAGCACAGAATATCTACATTGTAAATGAATTGCATTTCAAAAGTAAACAGTTCTTTAAAATATGAATGGATTGTTGGCCACGTTTAAGTCTGAAACTACACCCCAGACATTAGTTTACAGTTAATGAATTTAACTAGGATTTTACAGTTAGATGTCATTGAAATTAAAAAGAGTCAGGAGTATATGCACTTTATTTCAACTTGTATGTTACAAATGGCTACATTTCATATATAATTTTATATTGGATTAGAAATAATAATAATAATAATAATAACAATAAAGACTTTATTTAGAGAAGGTAGCTCAGTTACAGAACTAATCTACCTTGAGGACTTACAGCTGTTATGTACAATATATATATACAGTTTAAACAATTAAAAGTTGGGCTTTTTTACATTGAATTTAAAAAATAAGTTTTTATCCTAAAAGAATCAAAGATCTGTCTCAACTATTTTTTAGGTGGGGAGGAAACTGTTGAGGTTTCCACCTGTTTTGTGGCACTCTTGTTTGATTATCGTTATCTAGATAATCAGCCATGGTGTTATTGCCCGGATTAACTAAATAATTACATAAAATATGAAATTAATGAATGGAATAATAGAGATCTGAGCAGAGATATAGAATTGAATAACATGAGCCCCCATATATAAAATAAAACAAACAATTACATAAACAAAGTTAAATTGAACATGACATTTGACTGATACTCTTTCTCTTAGAAATGAAATTACCAAATTTATAAGAAATACAATTAGCCATTCTAACATACCAATAAAACAAATTTCATCATGAAATCGAGTGAATGACTGAACTCATTTGCACACATGCCTGCATAACCAGGCTGCCTCTGGTCTTCCAAATTCCATGTTAGTAATATGTCAGATTTGCCACATTACCTTTCCTTTTCTCTATATCTCTCCAGCCTCTTTTGCTCATCTGCAGCAACTTAGTTGTCTGCTCTCTAAAAGTAAGAATCAGATGAAAAATGCTGATCAGGTGGGGACTGGAATACTTTGAAAGGCTGAAGACAGTCTGGCATAGCTTTTTTTTATGTTTGCAACAGTGATGTCCTCAAATCTTGTGTTCTGGCTTTCGACTGAAATTGGTTGACCCACATATGTCACCGATCAACATAAAATTAATTTGTACACTTTGAAAAATAGCAGGGTTTCTCAGTTTGAGGAGAAATTACATGGCTTGTACTTGTAATCTGATGAAATTCGATATTATCTGGTTTTAATGGAACACAATGATGACCAGTGTCTTTCAAGATTCAGTATTCAGATGATATGACATATACGATATTTTGCACATAATGGCGGCATTGGGGCTTTAAGTACATTCCTCTTTCTTAACTGATAATAAAATGAGACAGATACATCTGTTGCTTAATCATTCACATACTTTAGCCTTGATTTCTGAACAGAAGAGGAAAGTAACTTGAATTTTGTTGTAGTACAAAAAATTTAATCTGAAAATCTCACTGAAATACTGAAGTCCCTTGTATTCCGTCTCCAAATTTGGCTAATGATAAGATTGGCCTCTTATCAGCCTGGAAGCTTGTGTGTGTAATACAACACCTAATTGATTACAGGACTGGGCACACATCAGCAGCAATGTGTAATATGAATGGCTTTTTCTTGTTGGGCTACTATATATGTCTTAGTTTGTACTTGAAACTCTTTTATTCTATTATTTTAGTGTTGTTGATGAAGATGAGGTATTCTGAAGGAACATCGTATCCATATGCACATGTTGATTTATGCAAAACAATATGCTGCACCTGTGCACTATACAGATTGTTATTGTTTGTTCACATCTCATATATGTATATACCAATGACTGTTTCAATCATTTGTATGTACATATGAGTTCATAAACCATATTCCCATCACTTGCATGTACCTACTAATGATATCATAAATCATAATCTCATCTCTTACATGTACATGCCAATGATACCATAAACCATATTTCCATCTCTTATATGTACATGCCATTGATACCGTAAACCATAATCCCATCTCTTGTATGTACATACCAACGATATCATAAACCATATTCCCATCTCTTATATGTAAATGTCCCAATGATATCATCAGCCATGTTCCCATCTCTTATACATACATAACAGTGATATTATAAATCGTGTTCCCATCTCTTATACGTACATACCATTGATGTTATAAATCGTGTTCCCATCTCTTATACGTACATACCATTCAAGTTATAAATCATGTTCCCATCTCTTATATGTTCATACCAGTAATGTTATAAATCGTTTTCCCATCTCTTATATGTTAGTACCAGTGATGTTATAAATCATGTTCCCATCTCTTATATGTACATACCAGTGATGTTATAAATCATGTTCCCATCTCTTATATGAACATACCAGTGATGTCATCTCTTATATGTACATACCAATGATGTTATAAATTGTGTTCCCATCTCTTATATGTATATACCAATGATGTCATAAATCATATTCCCATCTCTTATATGTACATACCAATGATGTCATAAATCCTATTCCCATCTCTTATATGTACATACCAGTGATGTCATAAATCATGTTCCCATTTCTTACATGTACATACCAATGATGTCATAAATCATATTCCCATCTCTGATATGTAAATATCCCAATGATATCATCAACCATGTTCCCATCTCTTATATGTACATACCAATGATATCATACCCCGGTAAATCATATTCCCAGCTCTTATATGTACATACCAGTGATGTTATAAATCATGTTCCCATCTCTTTTATGTACATACCAATGATGTCATAAATCATGTTCCCTTCTCTTATATGTACATACCAATGATGTCATAAACCATGTTCCCATCACTACATACCAACGATAGGATGAACTAATTGCATACCAACAGTATCGTAAACAATGTTCCCATCTTTTGTATGTACATACCACAATATCATGAACAATGTTTCCATCTCTTGTATGTACAGAACAGTGACATCATAAACAATGTTCCCATTTCTTGCATGTACATACTGTATTTCCTGCATCTTTTAAGAAGGCAAAATATTTTTCAGTCCAAACACATCAGAAAAATATTTGTATTTAGTGTCTTAAAACAAAGAAATGGCTGAAAAATTCAAGCCCAAGCAACCAATACCACACATATAATATCAGGCTGTCTGTTGAGTCACACAGCAAAATAATCAGACTTTTCATGTACATTAATGAATGAAACAAAACATGACATGCCTAGTTTAAAGTAGTTTATTTCAGCCAGCAAGAAAATGTAAACTTATTGAAACTTCACATAACTCACTAGAATCAGCCATACTTGAATCTCTTACCATCATCTACTACCCATGAAAATTTGCATAAATTTAACTCAGACTGATCACAGTGTTTGTCATTAATTAGAAAACAGAATACAAACACAGGATGAATCCAGATTGAAATAGTTAAAGATGCAGTTTATTTTGATAGTGGTTTGTCCTGAATATTAACAAAAGGACTGAACCAGCCCCAGTATGTGTGGTTCAGTACAATAACATATTAGACTAAAAGCAAACTAAGTTATATTCCAATACTTGCACATTGATAGCAGTATACAAAATACATGGAACATCTTTGCGCTCATTTTCTTTAGCTTTACTGGTTATGAAACGGAACAGCTTATGGATTGGTCTGTTGTCCATTGTCCATCTGTCCATTAACACAAATTTGTTGTTGCTACTCTAAACTACTTGAAAGATTGACATGAAACTTTACACACGTCAGCCACGTGATCAATAGCAGCCATCTTGAAAATCTTGTTATTGCTACTCCATTTGAATGGAAAGTCACACTGACATGGGTCTTTCACCAGAAGACTTTTATGATGTCAGTTTGGTTCCATATAAAAATGCTGCTGCTTAGGTATCCAGTGTGACTGTCACAGTGGCCTTCTTCTTCTGAACTAATGGTCGTCATACATGTAATAGAACAGAGAGGTCAGCTTCTGACAGGTCAGATTTGGTTTTGAGTTTTGACTTCAGATCAGGAGGATTTTCATCAACCAGATTTTTAGCATGCAAATGGAAAAAAATTGCAACTGTTCAACAAATTTCTTATTTCTTTATTATTCTGTGCACATAATCTCATCGCATCAGTCCTTTCACAGTAACTTGTTGCCTGCCATGTTCTTTTTTTAATATAGCACAAGGATTATTTAACCATTCTATGCAGATAATTCCTTGAATTTTTTTGTGGCAGTCCTCATCATTGTAAATCTCAGCACTCTGGAGATGATCAACCATTATTAGATCCAGGTTTCCTCTGGAGTCAGTCTGAAATTTCCTCAAAATAGAAATATAAAAATTTCATTGCATTGCAATGTGGTTAAGTTACTTTAACACTAAAGTCAAGTCAACCTTAACCAAAGAATCCAAGTAATGTTTGTTAGTAGTCCAACCATAATGTAAAAATCTTTCAGAATTACCATAGTAATATTCAGTGACTTTACTTTTAGGCTATTGGCTGTCATGCTTGCCCTTCAGACTGTGGAAGTCTTTACCATAAATCTAATACTTTGAAAGCAAGATATGAAATACAAATGTTACGTGTAGGCATGTACAAAAGTAACAAAAGAAAAGAGTGAAGCCAACAAGCTTTGTAAATTTAACAAAATAATTTATTTCCCTAGAAAACAAGGTAAGAATATGAAATAGGACTTACGGTTTGTGAATATAATCCAAAAATTAATCCTAGAATTGAAAAATATAAGTCCTATCACTAAACAGTTCTAATTGAATTCAAGTTCGAATCTCGATGAAGTTCCAATATGGAAGGCAATGACATCCTCTATAACCAGTTTGTGTTGATGTGTCAGCAATTCCTAGTTGAGTTACCAAGAATATAATTCTGGCTTTTGAATTTCGAATAATTTAGTGAATGTCTTTGTCCAAGAATTTTGTTGAAGAAGAGTATTTTCCAGGGTGAATAAATTATTTTAAATAAAAAAACTCAATTCAAATGGCAACAACAGGAATACCTTTCAGCCTGAAGGTATATTTTACGACTGATCAGATCCACTAGAAAATGTCTGTTTTAACCCGCGATTTTAGATCACAGTATGGCTCATGTGGTCACTTAACATGAAAAGTGCAGATAAAAAATGACAATTTGCACACAGGCTAGAATAGCCCTATCTAAGAATCAGATTCCCACACTGGAAATAAATTTAAAAATAAAACTGTTTACAACAGACTAACACGTGGGCTGAACATGATCTTCATAATGACCAATCATTTTCACTCAATGTTTACAAAATCGGAACCAAGGTCAAGAAGTATGTTAACTAAAAATATAAGTGAGCAATAGACTGCATGTTTATCAGGTCAAAACAGAAAACTGATTTTTCCGAAAAATAGTCAAATTCAGCGAATAAAGTTATCATTACAATATTGTAATGAAATAAAAATAAAATAAAAGAGAATTTAAAACTAACACACAAGCAATAACATGACATATACATAACACAAAATGGAAAAGTTTCAGTTCTGAAATGTTTAAAATAATAACTCTGAGTATACTGGAGATTTCACTGAGTGATGGGAAGGACATGAGACACTCCTAGTCTTGGGAAGAATACACTCGAGCCAGGAGGTTCACATCTATGGGTCATATTAAAATGGGGTTTTCACTGATATACATTTTTTATGTCTTGCTGGTCCTAAATGAAAATGGTGCCAATCTCACCTCCATTATGGCTGCCATGTTGGGCATCTTGAAAGTATATTAACAGTTCTCCTAGACAGCTAGTCATATTGACTTTGTGCTCTCACCAAAAGATTTCTTATGATGTCTGGTTGGTTCTAAAGGAAAATGGTATGAATCAGATATCCCATATGACCAGTGACCACTTTAGCTGTCATTTTGAAAATATTGTTATTCTTACTCCTTCCAAATCCGAAAGTCATATCACATGGGGTACACCAGAAGATTTCTTATAATGTCTTGTTGACCCTAAATTAAAATGATGCTGATCTGATGTCTAATATGACTTTCATAGTGGCCTTCTTAAAAATCTTGTCACAATTCCTCTTAAATGGAAGGTCATTTTGACATGGGGTTTTCATTGGAAGAGTTCTTATGGTATCTAGTTGGTCCTAAATCAAAATGGCGCCAAATAGGTATCCAATATGTTTGTAATGATGGCTGTCTTGAAAATCTTAATGTCACTACTCTCCCTGGATGGATTGTCATATTGACAGATTTGTAATGATGTATTCCTGGTCCTAAATCAAAACTTTGCTAATCTGAAATCAGATATGTTCACCACAGCAGCAAATTTGGAACTGTTGTTATTACTGAATAATATCAGAGATGGTTTCAACACTCTGCAGTTGAAAGGAAGAAATTGTCTTGAATTCCTTGAAATTGGTATAACCCACTAGAGCATCAGTCCCTTCAAGGGGCTCTTGTTTAAAAATGTTATTGTCCACTGAAACTAATTTCAAAATACATGACCAGTACATGACTGAGTGCAGGTTTTAATGCTATTAACTGTGAAACAGAAATTTTGGGATGAAGACTTTAACTTCAATGCTTTTATCTTGTAATTAAAGGTGACATATTCTTGTAATATTTTTTACAATTTAAATATTTTTACTCTTCAAATGAGTAATAATATAATTCTTAACAAATATTACTTGTTATATCAGTGTCAGCAATGAATAGTGAAACATAGTTCTCACAATTATGACAATTTGATTTATACATGCAAGTTGTAGAGGCCATTTCTGATGGTCGTTGTTGTTGTTGTTGTAGGGTTTAACACCATTTTTCAGCACAAGATAGGCAATACATGGTGGCCAGTGTCAGTGGTGGAGGAAGAAACCGGAAAAACCCCGAAAAGAACCACCGACCCACGAGAAGCTACTGGCAAGCTTTCTCATGTACCCACATTGGCCGAGCCTGAGACTCGAACCCACGCAGACAGGTGAGATGGCAGTGATCCATAACGGTGAGCGTTTTAGACCACTCGGCCACTCGGGGGCCCCCATTTCTGATGGTAAACAAGCCATTCCATCACATTCTGCAATCTGTATTGGTCTGTCTGTCGTGCTCTATCATTATAGAATTACCAGTGTATAGGAAAATATTGGTGCTTAAATAAATGTGTGTGGGGGTGTTTATTATTGTTGCAAAATTAAAAGACATAAACAAATATTATTTTCGCAAAAGAATGATGGTGTTTGAAAACAAACATTGCCACAAGAAAATTGGGATATTCAAGTTGGGCTTTCACAGCTCCTTCTGCTTCCCATGAGGTATATCCAGAAATGTGTGCCTAATACGACACTTTTTTTTGCAAGTTTTGAATTTTAAAAAATAAAGTGTAGTGTATGCTTGTAAAGGCATGCTGACATAATATAGTAAGTTGTAATTTGCATTCATGGCAGAAAGTATGTACCCTGTAGCAATGACAGAACTAAATTTGACCAATTTGATAGGATCCATTGACAGTACCTACATTGTATGGAGGTCGTTGGAATACTGAGGTTTTTTTGTTGTTGTGAGAACTGCTGTATTATTGTGGAATCTGTTTCACAGTTGTCAAACTCTTAAATAATCCAAATGTCAGCAAGATTTATTTCTTCATAAACTTTCATGTTTTTTTGGGTGGTGTGGGGTTAGTTCATCTTAGATTAAGTTGCTGCAATCATGGGTAAATAATAAGAATAGTTATGGAAACCAACCATTATGTATAATTTATATGCTTTGTCAATTCTGTATAATGTCACATCTTTGAGAGTTGCACTTTATTGTTCTTTTACTGAATGGGTAGAGTTTGTCTTTGTCATTGATCAGCTGTGGTTTCCTTTTGCTTATAGGAAATCAATTAAGTGTGTGATACACACAATATAAAACCAGACAGTTTACACAATGGCAATTCACTTTGCACACATTTATCAAAGAAGATAAGCTGATGTGCATGTATCATAAACTCAGCAATCTGAATAATATCAGGCAAATGGTATTTCAGAATTGATAAGCTTAATTCTCCAAAGGTGGTACTAATTTTCAGCTGAATGAAGATGGTCATATTAACCAGTCATGCCTCCTTTCATATTGATTAAAGTGATTTATGTACAACTATATGCAATCTATGATATATTCTTGTGACTTCAAACTAAAGTACAAATCAGAAGTAGTTATTTAGTATTTCCAACAAAATTTCAAAATACTGCTCAATTTTTGAAAAAAGACAAGAAGACTACTAAACTTTTGCAAAATCATTTTTGAGTGTTGGGGGTGGGGTACAGGAAGAGATGGAAAGCTATTATTATGTTTAGCCATCAAGATGCAATGTTTTATTGTTAATTGTTTACCATGTGCAAATACACTGGGGTCTATATGTCACTCAGTACACAGGTGAGTTTCAGTTGGGAAAAAAATAATACAATATTGTTTTATTATTGTTCTCTTTTCAGATAGAACATTTATTTCAGAGAACAATGTTGGGACAGTCTGTCGGGAAGTGTGGCCACAAGATGGTCCCATGGGACACTAAACCCAGATTGTCTCACATGTTCAAAATGCACCTGTAAGAAGCATTGTACCTTTTGCATGAAATGGACTAATCAAATCTGGAATCTAGCTGATTCCAGACATACATATAAAGGGTAGAAGAAGCTTTAACCCACCTTTTAGAGAGGAAAAAGTCAGTTCACAAACAATATAAATATACAGCTTCAATGGAATCTGTGCAGGGGATGATCAAGATAGACTATTATGCCTAGTTAAAGCCCTCCACTTCTTTCTTAAAGCATCTAAAGGTAAAACGAAGAGCAGGAAACATTTTTATCTTCCTCTTAACAGCTCAGTAGAAATTTCTACTGCCACTGACTCATGGTGATTTGTTACCGCAATTGGTCCTTTACTGATTGAGACCTCTCCTTTGTGAATCTAAAAGCCCATAAGGTTCTAACCTTTGCTGCATGATGGTCTGATTTTAATCTCTCCTCCTTGGAGGACATCCTGAAGACAGCATTTTGACATTTCCATACTACATTTCTCTTCCATTTACCTCTACTCAGTAGGTCAATTAAGAAAGCACTGGCATTTTTTCTCTGGGACCTATTGTTGCAGCACAGCACACGGCCCAGAAAGAGAACAGTGTTATCTAATGAAAAACATGGATCTCTCCCTCAATGGTGAGTATGTTATTTTTCAATATGTTTCATCAGTCATAACAAGAGCATCAGCCTACCCACTTAACAAATTCAGTTATACAGTAGCAATGGGTAATGTATTGCTGCTATTAAAATGTATTGGGTGGGGGAGGTAAACTAACTTCATTTATGAATACTTACCCATCACTATTGTCAAATGCCTTTCTCCCACCCCTCTCTGATGTCCTGCCAAAATTGTCACCAATGAAAAAGATGACAGTTCTACACATTACCTGATTTTGTACATTCAGTAAAACCTGTCTTGTGAGACCACTGCTATGAAAGACCACCTATCTTGAGAGACTAAGTTCTCCTTGCACAGATGTATTGGTTATATAGTGTTATGACCTGTCATGAGAGACCACCTGTCTTGAGAGACCATTACTTTTTGGCAGAAGGGGTGGTCTTTCAAGACAGGTTCTACTGTAATGGTAGACTGCTCCAGTGGCTTAGTGGTTAGAGCATCCGCCTCGGATGCGGGAGGTCATGAGTTCGATCCCCGGCCGAGTCATACCAAAGACTTACAAAAATGGTACTAACAACTGCCTCGCTTGGTGCTCAGCATTAAGAGGTTAGTGTTAGGACTGGTCAACCTGGTGTCAGGATAATGTGACTGGGTGGGACATCATGCTACATGTCTGCAGCATGATGCCTCAGTGCTAGACGTCACTATAAACTGCCATATTGCAGACATCGTAGCGATATGACTGAAAAATTGTTAAAGCTACATTAAAAATCCAAATCACACACACACACACTGTAATGGTAATGGGTTGGATCCCCAATTGGATTACCAGGTGCAAATCAGGTATTACCCTTGTACCATCTAGGCCACTCTCATGGCTTATTGTTGTCTTAGTTTGAAATTAAAGTGGTTTTGTGTAGTAAAAAATAATTTTTGGATTGGTGGTTTCTGACACAGTAATACAAGGTGGTTATTTAGTACTAAGGCTTGATCAAGGACACACCAACCAATCTGAGGTGAAGCAATGATAGTGGTAGATCCAGAAATATTATTTATAAGGGGGATTGTAAACAAGTAGGCAAGAGGTCAGGTGGCGAAGCTCCTAGAAGCTTCTCAATTTTAAGCATTCCCAGAGAATAATTTTAACTATCTGACTTGGAAAGAAAATTTACTCGAGGAAAAAGTTTGGTTTTTTCAAACTTGTTTTGTTGGGATGTGCTTGCTCCACCCCTCTACCCTCGCTTTCATATACCCTTTGGGATTTGAACCTGCACCCTTGTGGTCAGCATGCTACAAACCAATGAACTACCATGTCTTCAGCCTCTTTTAGCTGACTTGTATGAGAAATGGGAGAATGCTCTGTATGTCTCTGAAATTATTCTGACCCTAGCTTTGCTGTCCTCAAAATTACTGTGACCATTTGATATTCATAAAATTTATTATAAGTAGAGGTTAAATTATTTGTAAAACAAAAGAAAAATATAGAGGATCTCAAATGAATAATGATTTAATACTGAATTTATGAAACGAGTTGAATAATGTCCAGCTTTTATAAGCCTTGAGATTCTTTTTCTCAGTTTCTATTTCAGTCAAAATTGTTTGGATAGCAAGAAGAATGAATAATTTTGTTCACTCTGACAGATGCTAAACCTTTCATTTGTTGTGCGTAAAAAAAATAGTCACAAACAAAGTTGAACTATTTAAAATAGGGTATACTTTTTTACAAACTGTAAATCAAAGAACAAGCATACATCCTAATAAACAACATTTTACAAATACAAAATCATTTTTCAACACCGAATGTGCAACGTGTGTGATGTCACATTGTTTGATACAGTACACAGTACTGGTCAGAATAGGCCTAAATACATGATTCAAGTTTAACTAAACATTACATTGTTATGATATTAATGTGAAAGAGGTTTAGTGGATGCAGGACTTCCAATATTTACTGCAATGTATTTCTGACTGGATATTTGCAGTATTTGATTTGAAACAGTAGACTGAACAGAAGACATAAACTAATTACTTTTTAGTCTGATTTGCATGATATATTTACCACATAAATATGCTGTGGTTGGATAAAGTTCTGTCTTTTGGGAGGCTGGTTTTTGTTCATATTCTTCTGTGTTAACAGAGGTGAGATTATTTACTTCTGTTAACATTTGAACCATGCTAGTATATAGGGTGGATTCTATGCTACAGATATACTGCCCCCACCCACCCCCGGTCCCCATCCCACATACCTGCTATCAACCAAGCAATACCCTTTATTTTATTTCTTGTTTTATTTTTCTTCTCTTGGGGTTTACACCATTTTCATATGATGATATTGTTATACATGACATAACAAACCCATGTTGGGGTTTACACCATTTTCATATGATGATATTGTTATACATGACATAACAAACCCATGTTGGGGTTTACACCATTTTCATATGATGATATTGTTATACATGACATAACAAACCCATGTTGGGGTAAATTGGCCATATTCAGATATACAAGACCATTTTTGTACCCAATTCCCTTTCATGACTTGAGTCGTAAAATGGCTGCCAAAATGTTCGTTGAAAGCAAAATTCCAGAAGGCAGGGTTAATAAGACTTTCTCATGATCACAGCCAGTCTGTAAAGAGAATACTACACAATAATTTCATGGGCTTATTTGGGCCAGTGAGAATTATGTAAAGTGATATGTGACATGTTGTGATATCAAAAATATTAAACTGCAGATGTTGTAGGAAAACTGGACCAACTGTGTGATAAACTGATATAATTAGATTTACAATCTTTCATTCTAGATTTGCTGTTGCTTCTGTTTTGTTAGTATCTTTCCATGCTTTACTTGAATTCTCTTCTGCTATTTCTTTATTAAAAATAACATTTTCTTACAGAATATTATGATTTATAAGTTTGGCCAACAACAATATTTTATGCTACTCTAATATTTATACAAATTCACAAATCCCTACATTTACCTACTGTAGAACTTGATCCAATGAAAACATACTGTGCAGTCTGACTCAACAACTAGCCTCAGTACTTTAAGTCTGCCAAGCTTCCCAATGGTGGTAATTTGTGAGCAGGCTTTCACTGCCTGATTTTATCCCATGTATAGAAAGAAATCAGGAATTTCATTAAAGAGTTTATTAGTGATTTGGAAATGTTGATGTATATTGGATTATTTATAATATTTAATAAGGGAAAACTTTAAAATACAAAAATGGAAAAGAAATCCCAGGATAGTCAGTAAAATGGTCACATATTCAACATAATACCAAGCATGCACACAGCCCTCCCTTTGGCAGAAATCTTGCATAAAAGTACTAACTTACAAGCACAAGTGTCTGGATCTTTGAAGGGAAGCAGTTGCTGAAATCCTCCGGATGGTTTTCTAAAAACCTACCACCATGTATGCCTGGTGTAATGTTACCACTTAGTTTTGAAAAGGGTTCTCACATGTGTTTTTTGTAGAGTGGCCATGTTGGCAAACAGAATAAAACTCCAAAGTGAAGAGTTTCCATCATGGTCAGCAGAAGCTGTTTTAGTATGTACATACATTTTATGGAGACACAGTTTAAGACCTCTTTGGTGTACATTTATTATGATGAGAATTATAAGAATTACACAGATCATGATTTTTTATTTAGTGCATAATGAGGATATTTCTTGATACTTGTAGGACTATAATGATTAAAATACTGGTAATATTAATATTAATGGTTTATGGTAACTAGTAGAGCAAGCCAAACAAATTATAAACGGTGTCACCAGGAGGAACACCAGTCTTTTAATTCTGAAAATTTTATTCATACATTTAAAATTTAAAAAGAAATTGGGGAAGAATAAGAAAACTGAATGTTAAAGTCAAAATTAGTAAATTAAATGAAAGTTAAAACAATAAATATCATAAAATCTGAGTTTAGTTATAAACAATTTTGCATTGTGTAGTCACATCTGTATTGCCAAAAGCACTTAGCATTTTGTTTTAAAAAAATCAAAATGTACTTTTTGATGTCTGCATTATGTTGCTTATGCTTCTCCATAGTGGTTACAGTTTGCATTGAAATGACAATGAAACTGAAAATTTGTAATAAATAAATTAAAAATAATTAAATTAACGAGGAAGAGCATGAAGCAGATGAAAAGTTGTATTATTAGATCTGCTCACAAATTTTGTTTTGTCTTTCTTTCCATTCTTTTTATCAGTTTCTTTCTTTTCTTCCCTCTTTTCATATGATGTTATCTAAAAGATGGTTAAAAGAATTCAGACATACCCTGCCATGTGGGATTTGGATTGGATTGGATTTTTTTAACATAACTTTAACAGTTTTTCAGTCACATTGTCTTGACACCAGGCCAACCAGTCCTTACACTAATTTCTTAATGCTAAGCACCTAAGTGAGGCAGCTGCTAGTACCGTTTTTATAAGTCTTTGGTATAACTCAGCTGGGGTCAAATGAAAAATCAGTGACAGTAAGAAAAGTTGAGTAAGGTGTAAAAAAAAATTGCCAAAATCACTGAAGTATATTCCATAAATAATTTGAATACTTTAATGAATTCTCAACATATGCAGATTACTCCTTCATATACAACAGTACACACATCTTAGTACAATATTAAACTGGCATTAATGTTATATTACTTTGAGAATTCATTTAAGTATTCAAATTATTTATGGAATCTACTTAAGTGATTTTGGTAAAAATTTTTACTCCTTACTCAACTTTTCTTATTGTCACTGATTTTTCATTTGACACTGGTGGAATACAGCAAAGATGACCCTGAAGACATTCTTGGCTGAAGTATTTATCTTTTATTAGGATTTTGGGCTACAGTCACAATGCTATAATCACAGGTTCAGAGATAAACATATGCAAAAACCAACACTAATGTTGTCTAGATTAATACACTCTAGACTCAACCCAGATTCCACTCTAATACTCCACTCTAGATTTAACACTATACCATTTCCAAATAGGATTGTTCTGAGTGGTGCAGATAACGTTGTTTTGGACCCTTGATAAATGGGCATGATAGCAGTTGCAAGCATTGATAGGCAAATTTTCAAGTATTGCAAGACTTCAAAAATAAATCTAAGACCCAGAAATGTTTTGTAAAAATTCCTTTACTGTTACGAGTTGATGCCTTTGCTTCAAAACAACATGAAACAAGAAAGTTATAAACATCAGTAGAAAAAAAAACAATCATAGACCCAAAAAAAACTATTGCCAGATTGTTATAGTTGGTGGCATGTTTGTTAATAGTATTGCTAAACAAGAAAAGCACTATTTGTTGCTAACATGGAAGCTACTCTGGAATTCCCTAGTTTAGCTAATTAAAGCAGTTCTACATTGTGTTGTAGAAAGACGATTACTATGCTAGTCTTTACTTGATTATTTCAAAGTATCTAGCCACTGAATTCTTAATTATTGTTATCATTACAACACCACTTTGACTTGGTGTACTTACCTACTCTCTGCTGGCATTCATGTCATATGCACTTCAGTTCCTTCTTTTAAGATGTATTTAGCATCAAATATGAGAATTATTTGAATATGCTCAGAGTTATCAAATTTAAGTCCATTACAGTATTTTCAAGTTATTTACAACTAAATAATTGCCTGGAACTCATATTTTTTAGGATTCCATTTTGGAAAAAGAGTATTAGATTTATAAGTATACCAATTCATAGCTTCTCACTGTTTTTATTGTAGATTGTTATAACAAATTTGCAGGGTTCTTTAAAAAAAAATACAGAAGAACATTCACCGTCATTGAAAATATGTATTGCTTTGGACTTCGCATTATCTATGAGAGTCTTCAGGACACACAGCACTAACTGTATGAATAAAGGGAACCAGTCTGGAAATGGGCTTATTCTAGTTGCAATGAAAAACAATGGAGACATAGTTTTATTGATGGAATTTCAGTCCTTGAACAGTCTTGAGCTTGGAACACTCATTACTGAAATTAACACCCGACTCTTTGGTGCGGAATTGAAAGCACATGTTTCAAACATATGTAGGTCCAGAAAATGCTGCTGCTTACATCCTTTTCTCTACACAGAAGCTGTCATCCTGGATGCATCTATACTGATAAATATAGGTTTGATTATGAGCTCTTGGAAATTTAAAGTTATTGAATTTTTAATATCATGGTGTTTGCATAAGTTTACTATGGGAACTGAATTAGTACCTTGAGTCCTATAGAGAATACAGTAACTCCTCATATGCATGTGCAATTAACCTTACTATAAATTCTATGATACGGTTCTATTTGTGGATAATAAGAAAAATTAATACCTTTTGTAAACCACAGATTGACATTCAGTGGGATATTAAACACATATTCAGACATATCAACTGTTGCCAAGAAGGGGGAAGGGGTGCAGTGCGTGGAGTGCGTAGATTTGACTATGCTAGATGGAGTGTTTTGCACATTAGTTAATATCTGTGCAATCACATATAAAAAGTTTATACAATTTACAGTTTATAGAGTAATTATGGTAAGCAATATGATATTTCCTAGTTGTGTTTTTAAACATAATGCTTCAGATATGATCACTTTGGTCACCATGCTTAATGGTGATGACCCCCCCCATAACTTTGCATCCCACTAATTACATTCTGTGAATATGTTGAAACTTCATATTTTGTATTTTAATAGACTTATGCCTACCTTACTTTTGTTTTAAATTATATGTGTTCTGGGGGAATTTTAGGTAATGTCTGTCATTTTAATTTCCTTTTCTGTAATAATACATGTACACATAGATGGTCACCTTGACTTTTTACTCATTAATTACATGACCGCTCTGGTGGCCTAGTGGTTAGAGCGTCCACCTCGGATGCAGGAGGTCATGGGTTTGATCCCCGGCTGAGTCATACCAAAGACTTACAAGAATGGTACGAACAGCTGCCTCACTTGGCATTCAGAATTAAGAGGTTAGTGTTAGGACTGGTCAGCCTGGTGTCAGGATAATTTGACTGGGTGGAACATCATGCTACACATCTGTGGCATGATGCCTCAGTGCTAGACATTACTATAAACTGCCATATTGCAGACATCGTAGCGATATAACTGAGAAATTGTTAAAGCTACATGAAAAATCCAAATCACACACACACACTCATTAATTACATAATATGACAAGGCTGGTAATATATTTCAATCTTAAATTAAAGAGAGATAAATGGTGATAGTTAAAAAGGTGACTCTTGATTAGACGGGGTTTTTTAAATATTTTTTTTCTGATTTTCTTAAATAAAGCTCCAGTACATAAATGTTGCAGAAATGCACCATTGCTGTATTGGTGAACATGAACTTACAATATAATTTAATATTCACTAATGTAATTTTTGATGAGCAGAACTATGCGTATTGCTTACTTATACATTGAACTACTATTCCTAGGTTTGCCAGGAAAATCAAGGATGGATATAGAACACACGGTACTAATTGTATGGAGAATGGGAACCAGTCTGGAAATGGGTGTAGATAAAATAGAGCATATATGGATTTAGCTGGCCAGGATTGGTTGATAACAAAAGTTAGATTTTAGTAAAAAGAATCTTTTGAGAGCTTAACCTAGTTGTAACTGAAAAAAATGGAGACCTTGTTCTATTGATGGAATTTCAATCCTTTGACAGTGTTGGGTTTGGAATATTCATTACTGAAATTTGCACCTGACTCTTTGGTGTGGAATTGAAAGCACATGTTTAAAACATATGTAGGTCCAGAAAATACCATGGCTCATAACCTTTTCTGATCTACCCAGAAGATGTCAGCCAGATTTATCGATACTGATAAATATAGGTTTGATTATGAGCACTCAGAAATTTAATAGCAGCAATTACTTATATTGCTTAGCTAAGCTATTTTCTTGCTGAAAATATACTGTCCATTTGATGTGAATACATCCTCTCAGAGTGGAGAAGAAGTCAGTATGACCCTTTGACCTTTTGCACACCACTCTGTCACAAGGTCATGCGCAGAAGGTAGATGTACCTATATGTCATTCTTTTGACGGACACCATGTTGTACAGATATTTGAAGCTGTGTGACTGAGAAATTATGCCTGTGAACAACTAATATACCGCAATTAGTGCTCTCTGTCTCTCTACAGTGTTTAATTATTCTCAGTGTTACTATTGTCCTTTCATTCTAAAAACCGTATTGTAGCTTTTTGTTTTCCCCCTTAGAACTTCATTCTTTGTGGGAATTTTCGGAAGCTGCATCGTGTTCTACCCGTGGTAGTAGACACTCTTACTTAAAATTTAAACTGAATGGTACGGGTAAGTCTTTGTGCTCTAGGAAAATAACAGGCCCTGCTCAAATGTCAAGGACATCATTTCCTCGATTTTATTTTCAATTTGATAAATAATTATAACCTCGTACAACGCTTGCATTGACATTGTCCATGTATTTACATTAAAAAAATGTTACCTCAATAAACAAATATCACAACTGGAATATCTTGTTTCTTCAGTAAGTAAGGAAATACTTCAGTGATAATTTCCATCTTTTGTTTATTTGTGTGTGTAAGTTAAGTTCCACGGCAACAAGACCACACTACTATTACTACTACATAAAAAAAAAAATGTCAGCAAAACAGTCTGAGGGGCAGTATGGCAACAAAAAGGCCTCAAGGGATACCCATACAGACTGCATCAGGTGCTCCAGGTGCACTCAGAAAAAGTGTTGCACCATTTGTGATTTGTGGTCTTCCAGCACCTTGAATCTAGTAGATTCCAGGTGTACCTATCAAGGATGAAAGAACATTCGCTCTTCTTCATCTAATTTTTCTGACTTCTCTTCCAGATCTTACATGTTAGGACAAACATCTTCAGAAGGAGAGTCTCGATGATCGAGAAGCTGTTCAATTTCCCCCTCTAGGGAGATAGCAAAAAGTTCTTGCATCCCTAACAGCATTCATGCTTCAGGTATTGAGTTGCTCCTTCCTGTTGGGGAGGTAGAGCTGCAACTGTGGGTTGTGCCTTCCCATTAGGGAGGTATGGCAGGTTGCACCCTCCCATTGCGGAGGTAGAACACAAAAGAAACTGTTGGTTGCAGCCTCCCTTTAGGGAGGTTGAGCACCACATTAGCGGGTTGCATCTCTGGCAATGTGTTGGACCCTTCCATTAGGGAGAGAACACATGGCACCTATGCTGCACAGAATGAAGATAAGGTCTTCTCCATCTATCACTCATCGACCTCATGGTATGAGGACAGGGCCAGGACCAAGCTTGCCCCTCTCTCCCTTCACCATCCCACCCTGTACAGGATTTACAATCCATGTACTGGACTGATGCTAGGAATGGGGACAGCTTCAGTGTCCACCCCCCTAGCCAATAATACCTATGAACCCTTCCGGGATGTGGGGCCTTCCACCTCAGGGACTTGGTCCATTATGCCCTCTTTGACTACTGGATGTTGCCATACCAGTAAAAGTGATGCTGTGGCTCATGTCCCACTTTCATCTCACCAAGTGGTTTCCTTTCAGAAGGCTAAAGATGTTGCATCATCAAGTGTAGATTGACAATCTCGTCTCCCCTCCACTTTTCTTGATCAACCAGGGACTGCGACACATAGTACTCCTATGCCCACTTCATCAAGGGACATAGTGATACCCAGCCCTCTCCAACTCAGAGTGCCCTTGACTATGAGGATGACAGTGCTCTCTCCAACCTAATTGTCTCCAACGAGTTTGAGACGGCAGCTGTGGCAATGACAAGAGAAGTTCTCAGGCCCACTCACTCATCTCAGGTGAATGAGGAAGAAGAGGACGTCTGGTCCTTTGATAAGGTGATAAATGAGGTTTACCATTTGTTACCACCCAATTTGTGCCCAAAACCATCTGGCACATAGTCCAAAAAGATCCTTTCCAATTTAGAAAAGATCTCCAGGGTACCACCTCAACCAGACCTCTTACTTCTCCCACATTCATTTGTAATTAAGGAAATATCATGGAGGTTTTCGCAAGTCCAAAATATTGCTCGACATCATTGAGGGCAGTCTGTTCCTCCCTCTACGTTGAGATCCCTTAGCTCTTCTTCCAGCTACCTGGTACATTCCCCGAAGTGGCCAATTACACTTCCTTTGGATGCTGATGTGGCCAATGTGGGTATTTCTTCTGGATCCTGGTCATGCTTTCCCATCAAAATAATTGATGCCATGGAACAGAAACCTGGTTACTTGTAACTATAGCCTTGCATGCTGACCTTTCTCAGCTGCTTCATTTAGTATGCTGAGAGAGGCCTCCTTGAATCCAGCCACATTACAACATGTGTTGGAAGCTGTAGCCAAAACATCCTGCCATATGCAATCTGTTGCCCATGGTATTATTGGTGGAATTTCTTCACATCCGCTGTGACACTGCATTAGACTTGTTTGAAGGTCTTGCTTAACCACAGCAAAGACCTTCTAAGGGCCGCTCCTCTAGAAGCTGAGACGCTCTTGGGGTCCTCATTCCCACTGTGGCTTCTTAAGACTTGCTTGATCATCATCATTGATCTCCAATCCTGGTCCATCGCAATCAACCATGAAACGAGGTCAGGCAAATCATCCTCAGGGACCATCTGCCAAATTTTTCATGCAGGCGCAACCCCAGTCCAATCCACAAATGCTTGCTAGACCACCTCCTCCCTCATAAATTCCATGGCGCCCAGGTCGCTGCAGATCCAAGAGGAGGTTTTCTAACCCACCTTCTTTTCCTATCAGGGCAGGAAGGGGGCAGAGCAGCCCTAGCAAATTATCCCCTCTCCTGCCATGCATCACCTTCCCAAAACATTAGTAAGTGCTCACCTTGGCCTTTTCTCTAAGGCTTGATCAAGCATCACAGCCGATGGCTGGGTCCTCTCCATTGTAAATAAGGGTTATCAACTCCAGTTTCAGGAGCAACCACCACTATCAAGGACCTCCATTTTCTTTCCCCAGTCCAAGCTGGTGGAATTAAGGAAAAAGGTGTACACTCTTTTGCAGAAAGAGGCAGTTGAGAGGGTTTTAAACAATGTCTCCCACTTTCTACTCCCAAATTTTCCAAGTCACCAAGAAAAGCGGGAAATTTTGAATCATTATTGATCTCTCCCCACTCAACCAGTTTCTGTTGGAGGAAACCTTCAAGATGGAGACAACCTCCTCAATCCAGAGCACTCTTTGACCATCCAATTGGGCAGTCTCCATCAACCTGCAGGATGCCTATTTACACGTCCCCGTATTTCCCCGTAGACCAGGAAGTTTTTCAATTCAGGGTTCTGCTGTTTGGAATCTCTTCCACACCCAGAGTCTTCATCCAGGTTATGGGTTATGGAAGTGTTAGTGGCCTACCTTCAAATACAGGGAACATCAATTCTCCAGTATTTCAACGACTGGCTGATTCACCATATCCAAGTTCAGTCCATTCATCAGGATCTTTTTCACTCTTGGTCCACCATAACTCAAATGGGACTCCTACCCAACCTCGAGAAGTCGGAAGTCATTCCATCACAGGACTTTGTTTACATTGGTATAAACTTGCTCAGGAACTAAAACTGGGTCCAGGTTCCCCTGGATCGGGTAGATTGAATCCTGGCTTTCCTAGAGACCATACGATTGAAAAACATTTTATCTACTCGACTTTATCTCTCCCTACTTGGAACCTTGAACGCCTCTGATGAATTGGTTCCTTTTGGATGTCACCAAATGCATCCTCTACAGTTCCTCCTTCTGGCAAAGTGGGAACCTCACAGAGATTCTCTATCAACCACGATCCGTCTAGGACCAGTTTTCACCACCATTTGCTTTGGAGGATGAATTGAGACAAATTCCTGATGGGGGTTCCCATGCATATACCTGATCCTCATTCCTGTCTCTTCGTAGATGCATCAGATGCAGGTTGGGGAGTCGATTTAGAGCCGGAGGGCATAATTCTTCATGGTTCCCGGATTCAGGCCGAATCATCCCTCCACATCAACAACCTAGAAATGAAAGCAGTATTTCTAGTATTGCAAGGGTACATTGCCCTAATAAGGGGCTGATGTGTCATGGTCTCCTCAGACAACATGTCTTTCATAGCCTACCTACGATGTCAAGGAGGCACACATGCCCCTTCTCTTTGTGTGGAGGTCTGGAACCTTTTCATCTGGGCAGCCTAAGAGAATGTCACAACCAGAGTTTACCACATTCTGGGCATGATGAATGTATTAGTGGACAGCCTGTCCAGAATGACTGAGCTGCTCTCACAGAATGGTCTTTTCACCATTCAGTAACAGTCCTTGTTTTCCCTTTGGGGAAGACCTGTTTGCAACCAAGCTCAACAACATACTTCCCTTAAACGTGTCTCCAGTCCCAGATCAGAAAGCATGGGCAGTCAATGCATTCAGCTTCCAGTGGGATTGCCTGTTCACACATGCCTTCCCACCTTTCCGACTGCTACCTCAAGTTCTGCAAAGAGTTTGAACTTACACTGCTCGGATCATTCTCATTGCCCATTGTGGCCCCAGCGACCATGGTTCAGTGATCTCCTAGACCTCTTGATAGATCGACCCAGATCTCTACCACACTGGAGGGATCTCCTGTCAAAACACCAGGGATCCCTTCTCCACAACAGCCAAGACATTCTCCACCTTCACGTCTGGCTCATCTCAAACGATCTCTCTGCCAGAACAAGTTTTCGGACTGAGCCAGTTGCATCATTTAAGCCAGGAGAGCTTCTACATCCTAAGTTTATGATGCCAGGTGGAGAATCTTGTGTGATTGGTGCAGTAGGAAACATATTGATCCTATCCGCCTTCTGTAACTTCCATTGCTGATTTCCTTTTGTTCCTCTTTGAGACCAAAAGATATTCAGTATCCACTATCAAAGGCTATTGAGCTGCCATCTCCAAAACACTTAAATTCTTGCAGGGCATAGACATCAGTTCAGATCCACATCTTGCTGATCTTATAAAGTTTTTGAGCTTCAGAGACCAGTCTCCCACTCCCTTGTGCCCAGATGGAACCTTTCCTGTGTTCTTTGGTCATTAACCAAAGCACCTTATGAACCATTTAGTGAAGCTTCCTTATTGGATCTCACACTCAAAACTGTGTTCCTTCTTGCCCTTTGCCTTGGTGAGATGAAGAAGCGAAATTCATGCGTTAGCACAACAGAGAGCAGGCAGTTTTTCTCTGGGTTCCTTTGTTAGGGCACAGCATGCTACTCAGAGAGACATGAACATTCTATCGAAATGGACCTCTCCCTCAATGGTGAGTACATTTAATTTCTGTTTTTGATCAGTTTGACATCAGCCTACCCACCTTACTGACAAATTCAGATGAGTAATAGTGACAGGATAAGTAATTGCTGCTATTAAAATGTAGTTTTTTGGGGGGGAGGTAAAACTAATTTAATTATGTAATACTTACCTGTTGCTATTGCCGAATACCCTCCTCCTGCCCTGCTCTGATATCTTTTGTAATTGTCGTCTGTGAATAGATGACATACAGGTGCATCTACCTTCTGCACATGACCACGCGACAGAGTGGTGTGCAAAAGGTCAAAGGGTCATTCTGGGTAAGTATTGCATAATTAAAATCACTGTCTTCACAGTGGACAGTAGAGATCTGATTTTAATAAGATTTTGTTTGAGCCCTAATCAGGCCTCCAGAATCTGTTTTATTGATAATTTCACACTGATGTCATCACTGGCATTCAGCCAATGAAACACTGCTATCTGACTCATTTGTGTAGGTGACTGACTGTTTATTGTTTTGATATTGAAGGAAAATCCTTGTAGCCTGCTATTTTTATTTTAAAATTAAATATTTATAACCACTAATATGTTGAAATGTATTGACAGGATTTGCCCAGATTCATTTTGAGAAATTCTGTGATGACAAAATTAGACTCTTGCTAGGCAAAATGAAGGACAAGACCTGAGTAAACCAAATATTTTCACCCACCGGATACGGGCATCAAGCCTGTTGTAGCCCATATGTAGAAATTATCAATATTCTGGACTGATGTCTTGACAAACAAAATGCCTGAACTATACATTAGAAGTTTCTGCTAAGAAACTCATATTCAGAGATGATAAGATGAGCTGGTGATGAGTTGAAGTTATCGGTAAGTGCAGTTTACAAGTGATGCGCTTAATATAGCCAAGTCCAAATATTATACCATCATTTATGTGCACGATACTCAGTTGCACTCTACAACCACCACAGTGTGTGTGTACACACGCACGCTCACGCATGCAGATGTAGAAATCTCTTGAAAATAAGGAAAGGAAATCTCCCTGAAGGCTGCATTAGATGAGGATCAATTTTTTATTCAAGATGCTAAGAAATGGTAGAGTTTAATATACTTGTTTGCTTCTGCTGGAAACAAGACATAGTTTTCATACATTTTTCAAGTTAAAACTTACCTTAAAGCACTGTTTGAATTCCCTATTCTCTACAGAGAAGAAGGTGTGGCATTACATCAATGTGCTGGCAGTAACACAGTTCCTTGTGCTATCAGAGAATAACATAATTTAATTAAAAACTTATTGATTTTTTTATGAAAGACATCATTATTCATTTTATTTTACAAAACAAACATTAATCTATGGTTGAATTGCATGATGATGACCATGTTGAGAAAAAGCAAGCCAAGTCATGTTAGGCCGTCAGATAATAATACCATTACTTACGGTGCCAATTTTTGCTTTACCAAAATGCAATTAATTGATCTCTCACATAAAATGTTTCATATTTTAAAACTCCTGGAAGCAGAAATCACAGAAAATTTACTCCATTTCTATGAGTGAAATTCACAGTTTCATACAAAATTCTGTGTTTCCTTAGCTTGCATTCTTTTAGCCTTGCCATAAAAAATTAAAATACCAAATTTTATATATGATTTTGCCACAAACTCTAATGCACAAGAATAATCATTTCTAGCTCCCTTTTCATTGATCTTTATCTGCAGCATATGTGTACATGTGATATGGTCCAATTTGTTATGTCACGCATATGTGTACATGTGATATGGTCCAGTTTGTTATGTCACGCATATGTGTACATGTGATATGCTCCAGTTTGTTATGTCATATGTGTACATGTGATATACTCCAGTTTGTTATGTCAGACAACATATTCATTGAAACTGTATGAACTCTAATCTTGTTGTAGTTTTTAACATGCAGTTTCATCCAATTCTGCATAAAAATTATTTTTGATTTCCTTTGTTATAAGTGAGAGATAATGACCCAATGGATTCTTATGTCATCTGTGGTTACTGAAACAAAACTTAAGCTAATACTTATGTTTTTTTTATCAAAAAAATCCTTATCCAGAAATATGATCATGGAAAATGTTAGCAAAAGAATTTTACGTCTGAATGAGAATCACATCCCCAGAATGAGATTATGTAATTCTTTTCAATTTTATGGGATTATAGCCCTCCACAAAATAAGAATCCATCACATTGCACATTTCTGGGGCATGGAAATCCCATAGTGATGCTGTCACACATTTGTTGGACAGGGAAATCCCACAAGTCATGCTATCATACATATGTGAACAGGGAAACGGAACTAGTTATGCTGCACACATCTGTGGCACAAGGAAATCCCACTAGTCATGCTATCGTGAGCCACAAGTTGTATTGCAATGGCATCACTTTTATTTCTTATATTATCTTGATAATATTGCTGTGTTTATGCATGTTCTGTAATAACACATGCCTGGTCAAGTGTCAGGTTACAGAAAATTCATTTTTTATTTCTTCCCACTTTACATTTACTGAAGGCTGTTTCTATTTTAATCTGACAAAAATATAGCGACTAAATGTGCTATAGCTGAGAACACAGCTAATTATGGTCAGTATGCTACTATTTGTTTTCTACTACAATAATTGGAAATAAATTTATGTTGGCCAGGTTTTTTTTCTAAAGTCTATACGATGTTGCCAGTGTATAAATTTTGCCAATATCTTTGTCACATTGAATCAGACAAAAATACATAATGATTGGGATGAATATTATTAAGTTTCCAGTGATAAATGCTTTTTTAATGAGTGATGTATCATATTACTTGTGAAAATTCATGATAATGCACCATTATGACATCATAACATTGAAACACCATTTTCCACTATGTTGAAACGTATTGATTTTCAAATCCAGTAAACCTGTGATATTGACCTCCATTTCACATCATTCAATATGAGGCATGCTGGTTCATAAATATGTATTGTGGGGTGGGTAAAGCTTATTTTAATGAGGTAATACTTACCTGTCACTATTACACAGCTAGTACATTTCCAGGAGGAAAATACCCACCTGAATGAAAGAAATTCGCTCCTCCAATTAAAGTGAAACAGAATCAGAACACTGGATCAGCATGCGTTAGATCTCCATACACGCATGTATGACAGACCCTCATATATATATACATATATATATATATATATATATCAGGGAGCTGACTTGAGTGGGCTATCAGTTTAGACATGGAGGAGGGAATATGACAATAGCAACAGGTAAGTATTGCATCACTGAAATTAGATTTGTCTTCCAGAACTACATTTTAATATCAGGAATATCTTTTATCTGTTGCTTATGTCTAGCTGAATTTGTTGGTTTGATGAGAGGTCTGATCTCAAAACATGCAGGAAAAAACCAAACACAAGGAATAATCACCCTCATAGGAGAGCAGGAGACTGCTGCAGGATGGAATCAGTCTGGACCACAACAGCAATTAGGCCCATGAGAAAATGTTTTCACTTTGATGGGCTAATGAGTGAGGGTAAAATGCAGAGAAAGTAGCAAAATGCCAAAATGCAGTTCTCATCACTTCCTCCAAAATGAGTGAGTTTGATAGGTCCATGATGCAGCAGTGGTATGAACCTCATGGGCTTTAATTTTCATGAAAGACAGTATGGGATCAGTAAGCAGGCAAGATAGTTAATGCTGTGGTGGAAGCTGAAATATCAGTTGAATCTTTAAATGGGTAGGAAAAGACATTTTAAACTTTGCAGCCTCTAAAGAGAGAAGGGAGGGTTGGAAATGGTTTCTGACCATTCCTAATCACCCTTTAAAGGCTGCCAAGTAAAAACAGTTAGCCCTAACTTGACATAAAAGTCTATCAGATATGGCTGAGACTGGGGATCTCAGTCAAAAGTGGAGCAAATGAAGGAAGCTGTTTTTTTTTTTTTTACTTAAGGACCTGATTGTTCCTAGGAGAGAAACTGACTCATAATTACCATTTAACTCAATACAGGCATGGAGCTCAGTCCTTCATTTCACAGATGCTAAGGCAAGAAAAAAACTGCCTTTATTGTAAGATAATCAAAAGAAGCTTCACCCAAAGGTTCATATGGAGGTTTGTTCAGAGAACACAAGACATTAGAGAGCAAGGGACTGTTCTCTGCAATTCAAAATACCTGATCAGGTCTGCTAATTAAGAATCCCTCCCAATGGCAGGGCCTTTTGAAAATTAAAGGAAAGGGCTGCTTGATAGCCCTAACTAGTAGAAGCCGAGTATTGTCTCTTCAGAATGGAAAAGAAGAAAATCAGCCACTGTGCTCACAGAGGGAAAGCCAGGATTGACATGTTTTCTACTACACTGATCACAAAAGGTTCTCCATTTGTACTTGGCAACTTAGCTTGTAAACTTTTCTTTGCAAAGAGGGTTTTTGAGATGAGGTGAAGAATCTGTGGGCTATTGTGTTGAGATAGCCCCTGTTCTGCAAAAGATGGTACTTCTTCTGAGGTAAGTTTCTTGGATGGTTGACCAGCAGATTAAGAAAATCATTGAACCACGATCACTGTGGCCACAGAAGGGCAATGAAAATGAGTTGAGTCATAGAGTACTTGACTTCGTGAAGGACCTGTGGAATCATTCTGAAGGGTGGGAAGGCATAAGCGAACCCACCTCAGCTGAAGGCATTGACTGGCCAGGCCCTCTGGTCGGGGACCAGGAAACAAAAGGGGAGCTTGTTGTACAGCTTGATGGCAAAGAAATCCACCAGGGTGTTCCCCAAATATGGAACAGGGAGTCTGCTACAGACTGATGGAGAGACCATCCTGTAAGAACTATCTAGCGTTTCCTTGACAGAAGGATTTTCCTGCTAGGAATATGGCATACTTGATGGAATATTCCTTCTGAACTGCCCAGTGAAGGTTCCAAACCTAAACAGAGAGAGAAAGGTGCATGTGTACCTCTTTGTCTCCTGAGGTACACTGCCACTAACATGTTCTCAGAGGAGACCATCTCACAGTGACCTCTTATTTGCTGGACACCCCTAAAGGCCCAGAAACACTGTCCTAGTTTCCAAATTGTTGATGTGAAGGGCAGATTCTTCCTGAGACCACAAACATTGAAAAATCCAGCTCTAGTTCAGGCCCCCACCCTGAATCTGACACAGCTGCAAAAAGGTAAGAATTGGGTTCAGGGGTGGGTGGGTGGGGTGCATGGGGACTCCATCAAGGAGGCTGTCCCAGTTTGCCTAACAATTTTTATGGAGGTGGAAATGTTAACCTAGAGAAATCAGAGCATTCAAGGGATCCCTGTGTTGTTTCCAAGCCACTAAAAGGAGAAGTGAAGTGAAGCCTGCTTAGGGGAACCAGGTCTGCTGCAGCATTCAAGGTTCCCAACAGAGAGAGAAAGAGATGAGCTGACAACTTGGTCTTCACTCCCAGCATCTCCAACAGGAACAGGATCTTATCTGTTCTGTCCAAAGGAACCTGTACTAACACTGTCTGTTAGAAAATTCATCCCCATGTAGATGAAATCTTGAGATGGATTTAACACAGATTTGTCTAACTTAGGTAAAAGACAAAGCTGGTCACGTGGACCAACTGTGAAAGGCATCTAATCTGAGGGTCTCAAGATTGCCATTGTGGATCAACCAATAATCAAAATATTGGAGGATTAGGATATCCACTGACCTTAAATGTGTTGCCAGTACTCTCATGACCCAGTTAAAGCTCTGGGTGTGAAAGCTAGGCTGAACTGCAGAGTTTGGAAGTAGAAGACTTTCCCATTCAAACAAAATTTGTGGTGCATCTTGTGTGAAGGAAAGATACTGATTTTAAGGTACAAATCCTGAAAATCACTGGAGACCACCTGGTTACCAGGTCTTATGGCATTCCTGACTGGGGTTGTGGTCTCCATCTTAAATGGCTCCTTCAGGAAAAAAAAATTTCAGGAGGAAAGATAAGACCTTTACCCTTTTGGGGGGAACCAGGAATAGAAAACTGAAGGATTGTCTTTTAACGCCCTCTCTACTGCACCCTTTGGAAGAAGAGAATGGATCTCTTCCTTTAAATGGGCTAGATTTAAATGGTGGAAGCAAATGAGGGACCTTACTAGAAGAAGGGGATACCAGTATCAAAGTCTGTGATCATCTCATTTGATAGAAAGGACTCAACCATCAACCATTATGCCTGACAACAAATGGAAGAAGAGGTATAGTCTGGCACCAATGGGAACCAAAGGAAAAGGTATGGTCTGCAGGGGAGAGTGAGTCTCTAAGGCTGCCCACCATTGTCCTTGGGAAAGGGTGAAGACCCTACAAACTCCTCCCTGGGCCTTTGCAGCATGCCTTTCTTGAGCCACCTGGTAAGCAGGAGCTCTGCAATGGATCTTTTGCTTTGTCTGGGACTGCATGACTTTAAAGATTTTATCCAGTGGGCCCTGAGAGCAGTCAGTATGATTCTGCTTCTTGACTGGTTTTGAAGAGTCAAAAGTGAATGCAAGGGACTTTTGTTGATGGTCTCTTGAATGCTGAGTAGTCACAGAGGGGATGAGCCCACTGAAGAGAGTCTCAGCTTCAGTGGGGTGGGGAGAGGGATTAGCCCTCAGAAGGTTCTTACTGTGCCCTGGTAAGACCTTGGAAGTCTTCAGCGTCAGATCCTGGTGGAAGCGGAGAAACTTGTCCATGTACAAGGATAATACATGCCTAGAAGTTCTTGCCACTGCTTCCAGTAAATGATGGACTGCCATTGCCGACAGAGAATCTTCTTTAAGCATGCTGAACAAGGGTATTGAAAAGAAGTCAGCATGCAAGACTATGGTCACTAATAAAATAGCCTTTTTTCTAATTATTCCAGTGTTTTCACTGGATTGTGAGTCCAGGTCTCTGTAGAAATATGCACTTGAGCTGCTTCATCCAAAGTGTAAATTTTAGTAGGCCAGGAAGGATTATGAACCTTGAAGCTAGAAGCAGCTACCAAGGGTCATAATGTAGACAGACCACCCTCTGTGCTGTCTAGGAAAGGCTTGGACCTTGCTAAACCTTTGAGAATGCTCCTTAATCGTAATGTGTGAGGAAGAGCAAGTGTTATCAGTTATGTCAGGTTGAATTGCTGAATTTTCCACACAAAAAAGGTCTCTAAAATGTGACATACATTTAAACTATAAGAAATTACCAGTTGTGCTAGTTACTTCAACAGCTGAATTATCTATACCTACCTTTTCTCTCAAGCAAAAACCGAATGAATTTTAGTTTTAGTACCCCACAATATATAGAAGAACACAATTAGTAATTCACCACTCCCTCGATAACTCATGCACAGTGGGGTCCACAAACATAGACCGCGCTATAAGCGAGGGCGCGAGTTACCGAGGGACCTCCATAAATTGAAAAAATTCGCTTGGACATCGAGAAAACAGCCTGGGGGGGGGGGGTCAGGGTTAGGGAACTTCGCTGTTTAATGACTGAATTCTCATTTTACATTCACGTCAATAATAACTTTTAATAACACATTTTTTCTAATGAAGTTGTTCGTTATTCTGTTTAAATAACATTTATTTTCAAAATGTCCAACATGTGAAAGATCATTCCAACTGGTTTCTACAACAATTATGTTTACACAAAAACATGTGTGTATTATGTCACTGCTTTTTGTTTTCTTGATGAGTCTGGTTCCCGGAGTGGTATGGCATTGTATCCTGCCAAATTGGGAGTGAAAAGAGCAGGGAACTAGACCAACTGTTGATACACCACCAAACAAGATTCCTTTTGTTCAAAAAGCAAGCGAAATTTTTCTGAGGCAATCATCTACATCGAATCTCAATTTTTGTGCTGTTCAATTAGTACAGTATTGATATCGTGATTTCATTGGAAGTAATAATGAAACTTTTTATCATTCTTGAGGATATCTCAAAGTGCCAGTTCAAGAATTCTCTGAAACTCGCTTGCCCACAATGGTCCCTA